>PVIH01015099.1:0-50946 GCA_004025045.1 Sigmodon hispidus
GGCTGGGGTGTGGCTCAGTGGTAGAGCACCTGCCTAGAATCCCCCAGTGAGGGGCTGGGGTGTGGCTCAGTGGTAGAGCACCTGCCTAGAATCCCCCAGTGAGGGGCTGGGGTGTGGCTCAGTGGTAGAGCACCTGCCTAGAATCCCCCAGTGAGGGGCTGGGGTGTGGCTTAGTGGTAGAGCACCTGCCTAGAATCCCCCAGTGAGGGGCTGGGGTGTGGCTCAGTGGTAGAGCCCCTGCCTAGAATTCCCCAGTGAGGGGCTGGGGTGTGACTCAGTGGTAGAGTCCCTGCCTAGAATCCCCCAGTGAGGGGCTGGGATATGGCTCAGTGGTAGAGCACCAGCCTAGAATTCTCAGTGAGGGGCTGGGGTATGGCTCAGTGGTAGAGCACCTGCCTAGAATCCCCCAGTGAGGGGCTGGGGTGTGGCTCAGTGGTAGAGCACCTGCCTAGAATCCCCCAGTGAGGGGCTGGGGTGTGGCTCAGTGGTAGAGCACCTGCCTAGAATCCCCCAGTGAGGGGCTGGGGCGTGGCTTAGCAGTAGAGCACTTCAATAGACTATGCAAAGATCTAGGTTCCATCCCTAGGCCCAGAGGAGGGGCCAGGCATCGAGGGCCTAGCAGCTTCTATGCTTGACACCTGAGACTTATTGGGCAATTAGCCTCCAGGGTTGGGCAAACCTTGGCTGGCAAATGGAAGCCCGGAGAGGCAGCTCTGGCCAGGGACTAAGACCTTCCTGCTTTTCAACAATTGTCTGAAAATAGCCCATGCAGCTCAGCTCACAAGTAAATGTATCCTCGTCATGGTCACAGGGAGGGACAGTGGAACAGGAAGAGTCATTGACACCGGGAGCATGCAGGGGAGATACCTCCAGGCCTCCTGACCTCAAGAGACTCTTGTGCAATGGTTTGTCAGTCCTAGATCCCACATGCCTGGGGGAAAAGAACTAAGAAATCAGGGATCAGGTGGTGACGGTCATTGGTTTCTGGGGAGCCTCCAGGAAAGTCAGCCGATGTGTGTCAGGACTTTGTCTCCAGGATGGGTGGGCTGGGGGACAACTGGCCAGGGCTAAGACATTTGGTCCTACCTAACAATGTGTCTATCTTAACTCACTCCCCCCAACCCCCATCCTCACCCCATCATCTCCCCATCCCCACCCCACCCTCCACCCCACCCCAGGCTTCAGGCTCCCTTTCTGTTTTGGTTTTGCTTTATTTTTTGTTTTTTTGCTTTGGTTTGGTTTTTTTAGACTTACTTTTATTTTCTGCATGAGCGTTTGGCCTGCACAGCTGCATGTGTACCACATATATGCCTGGCATTCTCAAAGGCCAGATCTTCTGGAACTGGAGTTATAAACAGTTGTAAGGCCCCATGTAGGTGCTGGGCACCAAACCTGGCTCCTTTGCAAGAGCAGCAAATGCTCTTAACTGAGGAACCATTTCACTACACCATTCTTTTTATTGTCATATGTATATGTGTATACATATTCCTGTGTGCAGGTGTGTGTGTGTGTGTGCTTGTGTGTGTGTGCTTGTGTGTACATATGTAGAGGCCAGAGATCAACTTCAATGTCATTCCTCAGGCTTCATTTACTTTATCTATCTATCTATCTATCTATCTATTTATTTATTTTCTTTTTTCAAGACAGGATTTCTCTGTGTAGCTTTGGATCCTGTCCTGGAACTCACTCTATAAACCAGGCTGGCCTCGAATTCACAAAGATCTGTCTGCCTCTGTCTCCCAGATCATCTACCTTTAAAAAAAAAAAAAAAAGATTTTATTCATGTATTTTATGTATATGTGTGCTCTGTCTTCATGCACACCAGAAGAAGGAGTCGATCCAATAACAGATGTTGTGAGCCACCATGTATGTGGTTGTCGGGAATTGAACTCAGGACCTCTGGAAGAGACTTGCTCTTAACCACTGATCAATTTCTCCATCCCGATCCACCTTTAAAAAGAGAGGTTGTTTTCTGGGTGGTAATGGTGCAACCTTTAATCCCAGCACTCTGGAAGCAGAGGGAGGTATATCTCTTGAGTTTGAAGCCATTTGTAGCTATATGTATGTGGAGAGGTTATGTGGATGTGTGTGTAGGTGCCTTCAGAGGCCTGAGGCATCAGAATCTACTGGAGCTGTTAGAAACCAACCTCGGGTCCTCTGAAAGAGCAGCACACATCCTTAACTGCTGAGCCAACTCCCCAGCTCCCGCCCTGTTTGTGGAAAACAGCCAGGAACTCACTGATTTGGCCAGGCTAGGCGACTGCCCAGTGAACTACCTGTTTCTGCCTCCCCAGCACTGGGATCATAATCACAAGCCACTGTGCGTGGGTTTTTGTGGGTGTGTGTGTGTGTGTGTGTGTGTGTGTGTGTGTGTGTGTGTGTGTGTGTGTGTGCGTGTGTGTGTAGGCTGGAGGACAGCTCTGAGACTTGTCAGTTTCCATCCTGTTCTAGCAGTATCTTATTGTTTCTGAAGCATTGCATACACCAAGCCATCTGGCCTGGAGCATTTAGGCAATCCTCCTGTCTATTGCTTCCATAGGAATGCTGGGATTAAAGATGTACACCACCGCATCCAGCTTTTTATGTGGATTCCAGGGTTGTCGAGCTTGTATGGTGAGTACTTTAACTGGCGGAGCCACTTCATTTCTTTTCTGAGACAGGGTCTCATGGTATAACCCAAACTGTCTTCAGATTCAGGTCCCATGATGGCTATTCTTCTTTGACAACTTGACTGCATCTGGAATTACCGAAAACCCAAGTGACTGGGCACTTCTGTGAGGGTTTTTTTTTTTTTCTTAAATAAATCATCTGAATCTGAAAGATGTCTTCGCCTTTCATCCGCCATCATGCTCTGTACCCTTGATTCAGCTTCTCGCCATGTCTTCTCATAAGACTTTCAGAATCAAGCGATTCCTGGCCAAAAAACAAAAGCAAAATCGTCCTATTCCTCGTGGATTCGGATGAAAACTGGTAACAAAATCAGGTACAACTCCAAGAGAAGACACTGGAGGAGAACAAAGCTGGGTTTGTAAGGATTCACAGAATAGCAAGACAAGAGTCCGTACTGAATCATGGTCATCAGTCAGTCCCTACGAGGTGGAGTTCAACATCCAGTCAATCCCGTCAGATGGAGTTCAACATCTTTAACCTGGAGTCCTGGTCGTGTTTAAGTTGGGGGAGTGGTTTGTTCAGTAGTAAAATATAGAACCTTTCAAACTGCAAAAAAAAAAAAAAAAAAAAAAAAAGAATCTGAATGACTCACTCTTTTTTGTGGTGAAGGGTTCAAGATAGGTTTCTCTCTGTAGCCCTGGCTGTCCTGGAACTCACTCTGTAGACCAGGCTCATCTCTAACTCAGACATACTCCTGCCTCTGCTTCCAGGGTGCTGGGATTAAAGGCATGTGCCACCACCACCTAGCCTGGGAAGACCCACTTCTAATGTAGATCTTTGAGGTGAAAAGATTTGCCTTTAGTCTGGATCACGCCTTCTGCTGGTAGCCCATGTAAAGGACACATAAACATCTCCCCCCCTTATATATATTCTATAGGCTCTGTTCCTCTTGGGAACCCTAACTAATTCAAGTCTCCTTGCTGGAATGACAGGTCTGGCCCATCACACTGAGCACACAATCTTTCAATTCTTAAGGATTCTAAGACCATGCCACAAGGACAAACAGAAGTTCAGGTCTCGGGGCTGGAGAGATGGCTCAGCGGTTAAGAGCACCGTTTGCTCTTCCAGAGGACCCGGGTTCGATTCCCAGCATCCACATGGCAGCTAACAACTGTCTGTAGTTCCAGTTCTAGGCAGACAACAAGGCAAATAAATAAATAAATAAATAAAGTTTAAAAAAAAAAAAAAAAAAAGAAGTTCAGGTCTCAACATGTGCCTCTGAAATCTGAAAGGTGTCAACATTTAGACCATGTAGAAGGTTGTGGGAGGGATCCCTACCAAAATGGACTGTTCAGAGACCAGCGCAGTCTCAGACAGGTTGAAGAGTTCAGAGGAGCTTGACTAGAGTTGGGTTAGAAATGGTGGGCATCGGAGGAGCATGCCTGTCATCATCCCAGCATACCAGAAGCTGAGGCAGGATTCTGTCTCAAAAGGTACAGGGGCTGAGGCATAGTCCAGTCAGTAGATTGCTTGCCTAACATGCATAGGACTCTGGGTTCCCTTCCCAGCACTGCATATACCTAGTGTGGAGGCACACACCTGTAATCAATCCCAGATCTTGAGGGGCAGAGGCAAGGGGATCAGAAATTCATGGCTATCCTAGGCTACAAAGTGTGTATGAGGCTAGCTCTTCAACCTTGTATGTGTGGAGTGACAATCTGGTTGGAAAAATCACTTGCCCACAGGGTCCCTAATCACCCCTAGATAAAATCTACTGCACAGGAACTCTCTAGATCTTTGACACTTTGCAGAGTAATAAGCACTGGTGGATGCTTGTGTCACCTAGGCAATGGGAACATACCTCACTGACAGATACCCATTCCAGATACACTGCTGAGATACCCAGGTCTCGTAATTGTGACCACCTCTGGCCCACATCCTTTGTGACTCACACAGGTTGAACCACACGTCCCTGTAGGAATGAATTTGGGAACTTGGATCTCAGCCACTGATAAGGTGGTGGCCCCTGAACAAGTGACTTTGCCACTAAGATGCTGAAACAGAGCTGGGAATGTAGGTCCCTTATAGAGTGCTTGTCCAGCATCCATGAAGCTCTGAGATTCATCCTGGTACCACACAAACCAAATGTGATGGATGGCTCACAGCCATAGCTCCAGCTCTCAGAGGTTCAAGAGTTCAAGGTCATCTTTAGCTACACAGAAGTTCCAGGCCAGCCCAAAGTAGTGATTGCACCAAAGTCCGACTTGGTAAACTAATTAGGCTTTGGTGGCATCACTAATGAGAGTATGGGTGTGTGTGTGTAGGGGGGTGTTACTTATGGAGTATGGATGACCCAAAAGTGGTTGCATCATAAAAATTCCACCCCAACAAAAGAGACAGTCAGGGAAAGCCACAACTGTGGAGCTCTCCACAAGATACACAGGCAGCTTGGTCAGCTGGTCACATTACCTCACCCACTCAGCAGTTGTTTCTTTCATAAAACTGGGGAGGGGGTCTTCGAGAGTCAAGTTTTCAGTTTCTTGGGCACAGTGTTCAGTGTGTGTGTGTGTTTTTTTTTTTTTTTTTGTTATTTGTTTTTTACCTTCATGAGTCTCCAGAAGTGAATGTTTTAATGCCAAGGAAGCTGCCACACAATAGGTAGGTGTAGTGGCCCTATTCAATAGGAGGCTGAGGCAGAAGGATTACCTGGAATCATAGGAAACTCAAAATGATTGTCATCTTGTTGGTGGTGGTTTTGTTTCTGGTTTTCTTTTTGAGATGGAGTTTCCCGGGGCTGGAGAGATGGCTCAGAGGTTAAGAGATGGAGTTTCCCTGTGTAGCTCTGGCTGTCCTGGAACTGTCCTGGAACTTGCTCCGTAGGCCAGGCTAGCCTCCAGTTCACAGAGATCCACCTGCTTCTGCCTCCCAGAGGGATTAAAGGCATGCGCTGCCACCATCACCATCGGCTGTGATGGTCATCTTCCAGTGGAGGACTCAGTCACAGAGATGTGACTATGTGTCCAAGGCCACACAGCTGGATAAAGGCCAAGGTGCTTTTGAAAACTAAACTCTGCCCACCCCCTTCAGGCCTCCCACACTCCCTTCTCTCCTATACAGCACTAAAAACCCCTCTTCCAGCTGCAGCTAGTCTACCCTCCTTACCCCAGAAGCCATCATGGACACCTGTAGCTCTCTGGGGTTGGGAGCTCACTACTCTACCCTCCTGGGAGGGAACTGGACTCAGCAATATCCCTGAGGGAATAGCTGTGGATAGACAAGCGAGCCATATCTGCTCACAGTCTCCATTTATCCATTCATTGATTCCTGCCTCATGAAGGTGAAGGGGAAATCCTGGCTAAACACTACATCCATCATTCGAGCAGGGGGCAGCCATTGTATTGGCATGAACGCCCATCTGCCTGGACATCCATTTCACAGGCCCTGTCAGCACTGGGAGGCTCATACTCCAATGTCTAAGGGGATTCCCTAGAACATCCTGGAGTCTGGCCGTTCCAAGGATCTAGTCTCTTTTTTCAGGGGGTCTGAACCCTTAGAAAAGGGAGTGTTAGGGGGGCCAGGGGGTAGAACTGTTAGCCTCAGTTTACCTTCTTTTTCCAGCTTTACCAGGACCATCTGAGGTTCTTCCCATCTTCTGCTCTCTGGAGGAGGGTAGGAAGGCACTTAATCCTCCCCGGATGCCCAGCCTCCCTATGAGGGTGGATTTCTCTCTCCCAAGGACCAGCCCAGAACAGCTGGGATGAAGGATGTGTCCTTCCTTAGCCTTAGGCACTGGTAGTTCAGGACCCTTCCCAGGGCCACAAGGGACAGATTACCAGGGTGTAACCAACATCACCTCTGCCATAAAAGCCATCATAAAAGGGAGCATTTATCTGGGCAAGCCAAGCCATGGCCACTTAGCAACTGAACTATGAAAAGGGCTGGGTGGGACATTATCGGAATCCTAGCACTCAGGAGGTGGAGATGGGAATCCCAAATTCCAAGGTCTTGATACACAGCTCAGGTTGTTAAACTCAGGACCCTCCTGTCTCAGCCTCCAGGTGCTGGTATTATAGGTGTGCACCACCACAGCCAGCTGTGACTCTCCGTCTCTCTCTCTCTGTCTGTCTCTCTTCTGTCTGTCTGTCTCTGTCTCTCTCTCTGTACATGTCTGAGCACACTGAGGCCAGAGGGAAGGCTCAGGTATTGGGTCTTAGGTGTACCTACCTCCCTTCTCCTGGCAGAGTCTCTCACTGGCTTACCAAATGAGCCTCGGAGACTCGCTTACCTAATCTCCTGTGCAGAAATAGCATTAACAACCTGGTTTCCCCCAATATTTATTTTTTTAATGTGTACTCTGTTTTGCTTTCATGTTTGTCTGTGTACCACATGTGTGCCTGGTGCCGTAGAAGGCCAGAAAAGGGTGTGCGATCCCTTGGAATTGAAGTTACAGGCAGTTAAGAGCGGCCATGTGAGTCCTGGAAACTGAAGCCAAGTCTTTTGCAAAAATAATAAATGCTCTTAATGACTGAGCCATCTCTCTAGCACCCCACCTTTTTGTTTGGATTTTAGGGTCTCTCACAACTCCCCATGTTTACCCTGCCCTTGTTTTATCTGGATTTTAATTTTTAAAATAGAGTCTCCATATGTAGCCCTGGCTGTTCTGGAGCTTGCTATATAGACCAGGTTTAGCCTTGAATTTACAAAGATTCACCTCTGTCTCTGCCTTCCCAATACTGAGATTGAAGGTTACCGCATCTGGCTTTTCTCTATCTCTTGCTTTGAAGGAACTAAGGAGAATAAGATATTCTAACAAAATCATGAGAATAGAGAGTCAGATAAACGATACCAAAAACCATCTGACCTCTGGGAGAGGGTCCCTCAGAGAGAACCAAATGGGACAGAGCTAGCTGTGCATGGGGTCCTGGGAGCACCGGTGAGGATGAAGAGAAGTATCCTCAGGATCTTGGGGAACAGCTCTGAAAATACCTTGGCCAAATGAACCTTGTCACTGCTGTTGTAGGCAGGTCATAGCTGACACAGACGGACTTGGATGGCTCCCCCTAGTGGTCAGTGCTGGAAAAACACTTAGGAGCAGGAATAGATGGGAGGTCCATTGCGAGAGCTCATGCTGTCCCCAGCATACTAGGCTACAGCAAGGAGCTGACCACACAGAAAGCCAAGGGCTTTTGGGCACTTTCTCTCATTGTCCCCAACATATGTCCAGAGTGATTCATCCCAAAAAGTCCTAGGAAGGCTCGGTGTGTGGGTTTGAGAGCCTCCGTAACTGTTGCTAGGGCTGCCTTCTGTTTACCCGGTTCTCAGCCCTGGGCATCACTTAGATCAAAAAGAAGAATGTTAAAATGCATTTTGGGCATTGCCTTTCACCCAAAGATCACAGGACCATCATCCTCTGACTCTGTCCTTCCTCTGGGGCAGGAAGAAGGAGGATGGACATCTAAGGACATCTTGGCACTCCCAGGAGAGAATCTCGGACTTAGACCACTGCATTGGGCTGGAATAAAGGAGGCTCCGTGTGCAACAATACTTTTGTCCCCCACCGAGGCTTATAGAGGAGAGCCATTCCCACACTGGAGAAAAATGGTTTTCTATCCACCGCTTACTTTAAAAAATGAGAAACAAAGGCAGACATGGTGTTGCATTCTTGGGATCCCAGCACTCAGCGGATCAAGAGCTCCAAGCCAATGCCAGTGAGTTGGCTCAGTGGATAAAGGTACCTGCTGCCATGGCTGACGGACCTGAGTTCAACCTCAGGAACTCATGTGGTGCAAAATAAAGAACTGACTTCCTAAAGCTGTATTCTGACTTCTATACATGCAAGGTAGCTTGGGCACACCAGTCTATATCCACACATATACACATAGAAGTAAAGTTTTAAAAGTGTCCCAGGCTAGTTTGAGCTGCATAGTGAGATCCTATCTGTATCTGGTTCAGACAGGTTAAGTCAAAGAGTGAAGCTATGGGTCAGAAACGAATGCTAGGTACCCCTTCTTCCTTTGTAGGGTGCATCTGCTCTGTAGGTGTAACTGACCCACTTCCCAGCGCCCAGCTCACTTTGCCTCCTTGACCTGGACTTGATGTTATGTCCAGAACATGGTCATCACCCAGATGGCTTTTATTTCCTTTGCCAGGAGGATCCAGCAGCCATAGCCTCAGGACCACAGTGGGTAGCATAGAGACATGATGCCTAGGCTGAAAGGCCTGGGAAACGCCAGACACAGACACCCCGGGTGTGTGTCACGCTCCCCTGTCATCCCCCACCTTGGGAAGGGCTCACTGACCGCACCCCGAGTGTGCTGGAGATGGACAGGGCCACGAGTTCAGCGTCTGAGACAACAGCACGTGGAAGGATCTAGGTGGAGTCAGAGACTAGGCAGCAAGGGGCGTGACCTCCAGGGGGCGTGGCGCCAACGCTTGGCCGGAGGGGGCGTGGTTTTAGTGTGCGAAGGGGTGTGATCGGGGTAGAGGGCGTGGCCATCGCGGGGGCGGGGCGGTGACGCGCTCCGACGCGCGATCCCGGAAGCGGTGTCAGTACTGGGGAGCCGGCGGCGGGCGGCGGGTGGCGGGGACTTGTTGTTCTTCGCCGAGTCGGAGCTTGGAGTCCGGAACGCGCAGGCGGAGGCGGCGAGAGCAGAAGCGCGCGTGGACAGTGCGTGTCTACGAGGAGCCGCCGCGCCCGGCCCAGCGCGCGACCCGGGTGAGTGAGGGACTTCGGGGACTGGATAGAGGGACCCCCTACCCCCCGAGTTCGCGCACTTCAAAGCGGCGCACCCCGAAGGCCGCGGGGCCCAGCCTGGGCTCGAGCACGTGCCACGCGGGAACTGGCTTAGGGCCCACGCGGGACCCACCACGTGCGGGAGAGCGGCTCCCGGGAGCCGTGCGCACCTGCTCACTTCCGTCGGCCTAGGACCCTCCCCCTCTGCCGAGACCCCGTAAGGGCCTGGATCATTGCTGTCCCTTTATAATCAGCTGACCGGCCAGCGGTGCCGGATGTGGAAGCTGTGGGTGGGGAGCGAGGCAGGTGACCGTCTTGGCCAGCCTATCGCTTCCGCCACTTTCTTCAGGTGTGGTCAGGGGCCAAGGTCTCTTCCAACTCTGAAGTGTTAGGTCCCCTTGTAGTGTAAGCGGATAGGTGTGTTAAAGAGTGTGCGACGAGAAATCGGAAGCAAAATCTAGCATACCACAGGTGGAGAAAGGTCCCTTATGGGTCCTAGGTGCCTGTATTAGGTCCCTTTGCGAGAGAGACTCTTTTGGCATTCTTACACCCGGAGATGGCAGCCACTCCAGGCAGCTTAGTGTTCTTGTTTCCTCTTGTGAAGTTATGCTGTGCCTTCCATTTTACACCGATCTTATAGCCAACACAGACGCACTTTAACAATTCACCTGCCAACTGACCGACAGACACTCAACCTTTCTCTTGCCCCATGCCCCCAGTCCCAAAAACATGGCTTATGCCACAGCTGGTACTTAGTTAGTTAAGAGTATTCATTTCTGTAGAATCACCAGAAACAGCTCTAGGACCCCCGGGGTTGGCGTTGCTGAGATCTTAGTGTGACAATCACGTTTCAGAAGGCATCTGGTGGCTTGCACGTGGGTACTGTGATGGCTCAAGCTGGCATTTTCAAGCCTGGTGTTATTAAAGCATTGCTCTAAAATCGTATTATGGTGGGACATGTCTGTAACCCCTGGCTTGTGAGTCAGAAGCAGGAAGATAGTGAGTTTGAAGTCAGCCAGAACTACATAGCTAGTTCAAGACTAGCCTCGGTTACATGGTGAGGCTGTCACCATAAAACAAACTAAAACAAAAAGATACGGATTTAAGCATGTGGATGGGTCAGGAGAGCTGGACAGCCCCTAATGACAACAAAACCTTCCTTGCTTCTTAGATAAATCAACAGGAGAAATGTCATGAGTTTGACCTTGGTAAAGGAAATAAGTCTAATATTATAACTTAAAATTAAACTTCTTGTGACTCCAAAATAAAACATTTATTAGAGTAAAAAGAAACAAGCCCTGCTTCTCTGAAGTACATTCCCCTCTGTTCTTGAGCTGAGTTGGACTTGCAGGGCCAGGTTCCAAGTTCAGGGTTGTGTACTTTCCAGGTAATGTAGACAGAGGGTCCCCAGGAGGCCATGTTTCCCTGAGTGTCCCAGCACTTTCTCTGGCACTATCCAGGCTTCTAGTGAGATTTTCCTGATCACTCTATCTGCTATACCCACAGTTTTCAGTCCCAGGCTCTACCGGCCCCAGGGTTTGTTTATTGTTTCTAGCAGTTCTTGATCGAAGTCTAGACCAAGAAGTTGTGTCTGTTTCTGCTCTGGCTGTTCTGAGTCTAAAGGTTTCTTGGAGTGGACTTTCTGGATCTCGGGTCTAGTCCACACGGGAAATGGAAATCAGGCCAGCTGGGAGAATTCTCTGTGTGGCCGATCTCGGGAGCTATAAACAGTGACTCATTCTCCCGCCCCACCCTCCCTGTCCCCCGCTCCGGGAAGATGCCTGGTTGCTTGTATTTACTTTTGCTTTTTATAAGTCACACATGCGTTATATTTCCTCTTAACTGCAGTTTCAGGAAACTGAAAGTGTTATCTGAAAATCTGTAGAATTTCACAGAGGTAGACCTGAGCCCGAGTGACCATGCACTGCCCTGTCTGGTATAGGAGAGGATCCTGCAGCCTTCATGCTTGCTTGATGGCCTAGCCTGAGATCAGAGGTCGGGGTTAAGAGACTAGGGGTTGTCACACCTGGCAGACACACCTGCCTACTCTGGTATAGTAGAGGGAGGACTCCCACCCTTTCCTAGGCTTCCTTCTCTGTCTGAATCCCCACCTCTGCCTATAAAACAGACCTTTTTTATAGGTCTTGATACCCAGAGGGAACTGGTGTCAGTGACACAAGTTCTTTGCTTGACAGGGCCTGTTGTGCCGCAAAGCTGCTGAAAGAAGAAAATTCTAGAACCAGGTCTAGGTCTTACTCCCCAAAGACAGCAGTGAGGAGAACTTTCTAGAAGAAGTGGAAGTTGAGGGTGGCGTAGAGACCCTACATCCACCACAGCCAGAAGCATTAGGAAGGGAACCCCAAGTCCTATTATCTGTAGGACTAAGTTTGAGGCACCATGATCAGAGTTGGGGATCTGTTGTACCAGGGAGAGGAGCTGAGTCATGCTTGGGGCTGAGGTTAAGCACTTGGGAAGTAGAGGCAGGAGAAGGTTAGTCTGGGCTATATGGACTCTGTCTTAAAAGGCTGGAGAGATAACTCAGTCGATAAAGGGCTTGCTTGAGCCTATGGAAAGATGTTAGGTGTGGCCACACACTGTTATCCCAGTGTCGTAGAGACAGGAGGATCACTGCCCCCAGCTGGCTGCTCAGCTAGTCTAGCCTTAGTGGTTAGTTCCAGCCACTGAGACAGCCTGGTTCAAAAAACTGAGGTGAGGCCAGTGAGATGGCTCAGGGGAAAAGGCACTTGCCATTAAGCCCCATGTCCTGGGTTCAATTCCCCAAGACACACACAAATTATCCTCTGACCTTCACACAGATTTTGGCAAGTGTACACATACAGACATATACATACAGAATGTACAAGCATGTGTACACACACGCACACACTCAAGTGTTCTCTCTTGTAATGCTCCCTTTACAAACCCAGCTAGCCTCAAACTCCTGGAGATCCACTTGCCTCTGGTACCCCAATGCTAGGATTAAAGGTATGCATCACCACACCCAGCAAATAAATGTAATTTTTAAAAGTTTAAAACTCACAAGGTAAACAATCCAAGGAAATAACAGCACATACTTACACCCATGTACAAATCTGGGCTTAACCATTCCCAGGAGACACCCCAGTGAAACATGTTGGTTAGAAGGAGATTGAAGCCTGAGGACCACCAGGGACAGGACAGAACTCTAACAAGGACCTGGTGGCAGAGAGGGCCACTCAGCCCGTCAGGAAGGGGAGGTCTGGGTTAAGGGACAGGGAGGAGGAGGAGGAAGAAGAAAGCCACAGCTGAGGGGGCTGTGCCATGCAGTGTACTGTCAGCTTGGAAGCTGCTTGAGTCACCTCTGGATGGAGCTGGGATGACACAGCTTCCTGAGATTGCAAATGCAAGGTGACCAGACGTCCTCTAGGCCAGGCAGACAGTTGTGGCTTATGGGAGGGCGGCCAGCCAGAGCTGGGTGGAGGTGCCCAGCCACGAGCTGTGGGAGGAAGAAAGCACAGTAAAACCTTAGTGATCTGTAGCAGGAGGAGGGTCATTTGACCAGCTGCCGTGTGGTTCATAAGCATGTGCCCACTGTGTGCGGGTGATGTGTCAGCCCCATGTACCCTTGGGGTCTTGGAAAAGGTGCTTGTTTCTGGATACTTGTCAAAGGCTCTCAAGCAGAGGTGGCTACATCCTTAGTACCTTTAGGCTCTGCGGCTTGCAACTGTTAGAGTACCCTTGCTGTCTGAGTTTGAAACCTGTTCCCTTGGACAGAATGGGTCTCCCATCCTCCTCTTCATCCACCCCACTTCCTGTTCCCTTTCCCCGTTTTGGTAGATCAGGAACCTGCAGAGTGCACATCTTTGTCGGCTGGGCTGAGTTGCGGTTGCTAGTACCCTGTGGAACAGGGGATAACACGCAGAACTCTCAGGTTGGTGTTCCAATTGCAGCAGCGTGAGATGGCTGATTCGGACTCCACATTACCCTGGAGAACATGGAGACCCTTTGAGACTGTGGGACCTTCTTTTCTGATCCACCACAGGCCTGGTAACAAGGCCCCTATGGCTCTCTGTCTGTCTGTCCTTTGGACCTGGACGTGGTCCTTGTTTTTGTGTGCTCGGACTGCTAGGGTGCAGGGAGGAAGGTCCGAGGCTGTAAGTGCCTCCAATAATGTAGTCAGGGCAGTGCAGGGCTGAGTGACAACTAATAGGGGTGAAGAGTAGGATAGGGGATGCTGTGCCTCCTGGACTACAGTTTATCTGGACCTGCTGTCCCTGGATGCCCAGACTGGGTTCCCATGCTTTGCAGTATAGTATGCCTCCCTGCTCTGTCTGCACAGGGCCTTCTATCTTAGTCCATCTTGAAGTAGAAGGGCTGACTGCCCTGTACCCTGCTGGCTGGCAGAGGATCCAGGGCACATCTTGGCTACGTGTGCCCAGTTTGGATTGATGGCTTAAAGATGTCACCCAGGACCCCTGTCTTGACTCACTCTTAAATCTCTTGATGGCCTTTTCAAATTGCAAAAGGCAACAGGAATGATGGGAGGGGGCAAGCTGCTTCTCTGGGGGTTCCTGTGGCCCCGCCTGTTGTCCTGTGTGGTTTGACTAAGGCCACTAAGCCTCCAATCCCAGGCTCAGCAAGTGGCCTCGAGGCCCTCAATTCATGGTTATGGCAGCTATTAAGAATAGTTTGGTTTTTGCCCGGCGGTAGTGGGGGTAATGGGGGCATGACTTTAAACCCAGCACTCCGGAGGCAAAGGCAGATGGACTTCTGAGTTCAAGGCCAGTCTGGTCTACAGAGCAAATTCCAATACAGTCAGGGCTGCACAAAGAACATTTTCGAAAAACCAAAATTAAAGAAAGAGAAAGAAAGAAAAAAGGATTAGTTGATTGGTTTTTGCTTAGAGACAGTCTCAAGTGGCCCCGTCAGGCCAAGGACCTTGAACTCCTTATCTTGCTTCTGCTCCCCAGTGCTGTGATGGCAGGTGTGGCTGCTTTATTTATTAATTATTATTACTACTGAAACAGGATCTCCCTAGATAGTCCAGGCTAGCTTTGAAATTGCACTGAGCCTCTTACCTTTCTTTGCGTGCTGTGATGCCTGAGTGAGCTACCACGTGGCTCAGTGTTTTGAAATCTCACTAGTCTTACAAACTTCTGTCACACATACAGCTCTCCAGTGCTCAGTGGCCACTCCAACTCCTGAGGTCTATTCTCAGCGCCACAGGAAACCTCCAAACAACATATTTCTCTCAGGATTGTTTGCGTTCTTTGATGTTTTTTTTTTTTTTAATGGTTCTGTGGATGGATACATACACTAGACTCTGCCACTGCGATACAATCCCCAGCCCTGCTGAGAATTTGAGACAGGTCTCACTAAGTTGTCCATGATAACCTTGAACACACTTTGTAGCCCAGGTCAGCCTTTACTTTGTGATCTTACATCAGCCTCCCAGGTACTAGGTTGACAGGCCTGGCTTGACCTTTGATGAATAGGTTGGGACTGTACCCAGGTGTTTGGGGGAGGGGCGCCTTCCAGCACCATTCTAGCCACACACTGAAGATCTCTGTCCCCTAGATTGTCCCCCATGATTGGCAGCAGGCAGAAGGGCACACCTCTGAGCCAGGGCCAACTTGGGCTTCACCTTTCACAGACAGACTTCTACAGTGTTGGCCATGCAGGATGAAGTCTTGAGTTATCTTGACAAGGAGTTCCGAGTGTCCCTGATGGAACAGGGTTCCAGGGGCAAAATCCTAGCTGGGTAAACAAGGTGAGGACGCAATGTAAATGTGCCCCAGGACTCGTGAGTGGGAGCTTCTCAGCCAGGATCACCTGCCATCTCTGGTCCTTTTTTCTCATCCTTTTTTTCTGAGGAGGTTCCCCGAGCATCAGAAGGGGTTGGCATTTGTTCATGGCTTCTTGGCTTCATCTGACGTCATCTTTAAGCCAGCTGAGGACTCAAAAGGGGTCCCTGAACTCAGACTCCAGCAGAAGCCCATGAAGGGGGTATACATGGAGAGAGCCCGGGAGGGGCCTTTCCTGCTGGTCAGGTGGCCTCCATTCAGGGCTCAGTTGATTCTGTGATGTCACCTGGGAGCAAGCCCCTGCCCTGTGCACATCCTGGCCACCTGGGTGTCACAGCCCCATCATCATGGGAGTGGAAAGATTCCTGCCCCAGGCTGAGCCCTGGCCTTCGTGAGTTGGGTCCCCTTTCTTCCTGAGCACCTTCCTTTTCCTCTGGCAGTGGCCCCTGGGGCCTGTGAGCATGCGGGTGGGAGGGGTGTCCTTGTGTGGGAATGTGAGCCGGCTCTGTAAACAGCCTGTGACTCACCACATAGCTATGTCACTGACGCTGGGGTTGCAAGTTGGAAGAGATGCCCAACCCCTCCTCCCTCTTTACGGAAAACTTTCTCAGGGCTCCCGGGGCTCCTAGGCGCCTGGCTCCTCAGAGTTCCTAATGGAATGGCGGAAGCCTGTGACTTCCCTGGTGCCACTGTAACCCAGCTGGAGCTGGAGGTGACCTGTGGATACAAACTTTGCTCTTATCCCCACGGGGTCCCTTCTCCCCATTAAGTCACCCCCACCAGCTCTAGTCCCAGCTCAGGTCCCAGATGGATACTGTGTCAGGATGCATGCTGGTCTACCTGAGCCTACTCTAGGCTGGCTCTGCCCCTGTCCTCCTCTGCTTACTGCCATTACCTCCGAGGGGGGCCAGTGATGTCACCAGGGTGCTGGGTGTCTGTTACCAGAGTCAATACCTTGTCTCTCACTGATGACTTTATGGCAGTGAGGGTGGTGGGCAATGGAGACAGGACCCCATCAGGTGGGATTATAGGGTAGAGAAATTGGGCTGGAAGGCCCCAGGTGGGGTGGAGGGGGTGGAGGTTTTATTCATGCCTGTCTTGCACATTCTCCTTTGTGTGATTTTCCTGATGCCCCTTGTTCTGTGCCTGTCTTTGTTAGCGTTTGTGATAAGAGGTGTGTGTGTGTGTGTGTGTTCCTGTTGCTCCTGCCCCTTCCCCAAGTTGTCAGGGAATGAATGGGTTTGTTTACTGCTTGAGAACCTCGTGTTGTCTTTCTGCACAGGCTTGACCCACAAGTCCCAAATGCTTTTGGGCTTCTCTGTTGCCATGGAGACCATGGGGGTTGGCTACATCCCAAGGTCACCATGGCAACTATCAGAGGGGAATCATGCTTGGGATGCTTTGGCTGGCTTTTTTTCATGAATGATGAGGGTGTGTGACACAATGCAGACTGGAAAATGAGAAGGGCGGGCAAGGGGGCTGGCAGGCTGGCCACGGGTACAGGTCCTGCCAGACAGTCCTGTGGGTCTGCCAGGACTGGATCCTCTGAACCACATAGGGGCTTTGGGGTCACTCTGGGGGGCTGGGGTGGCCTGGGAGGAGCGGTGATGTCACAGCTGCAGTGTCCTTCACGGCGGTAGGTGTCCCATGGGTTGCGGGAGGGCGGGGCTGGGGAGGAGTGGCAGGTGTTCTGTACCCCACTTGTCTTTGGGGGTGAGTGAGATTTCAGAAAAGGGCCTTCCTTCCTTCTCCCTGGTGAGCCATCAGGGACTCTTGCTAGAGGACACTGTCCCAAGGCCCACTTTCAGAGCTGAGTACCGCTGCTTATAGAATAGTTCTGCAGCTGGCAGGCCCCCTGGTCTTGAGGATGCAGCACCTGGTATCCACGGCTGTAAATGTCTTGTCTTAATTTGGGGAGAGGGAACCCAGGGCTGGAAGCAACAATTGCTCAGGACTGGTAGCTACTCCACAGTGCTGAAGGCTTCAGCATGAGCTGGGATGGGGGACGGAACAGCAGCCCTCAATGACCTAGGGGGCATGTCCGTTCTGTGGCTGATGCTGGAGCATGAGGCATGATTGGGTCTCACTTCTGCCTGCTAAGCAGATTTGCATTGGCCAGGATGCCCACTCCAGATTGCTTAAGGCAGTGGTTTTCAACCTATGGGTTATGACCCCTTTGAGGATCAAACGACTTTTTCACAGGGGTTGCCTAAGGTTATCAAAAACACTGATATTTACATTATGACTTACAACAGTAGCAAAATTAGTTATGAAGTAGTAATTAAAATAATTTTGTAGTTAGGGGTTACCACAACATGGAACACTATATTAAAGGGTCTCAGCATTGGGGAGGTTGAGAACTACCCTAAGCTCTTGTAAACTGGGTGGGATTGTAACTGAATTGGACTGTTCTGAAACATGTAGAGCTGCTGGCCAGACATATTAGGGGAATATAGACATTTTCATGTACATTCACTTTGTTTAGGAACTAAAGTTTTATTGTTACTGCCTTAGGTTCTTGAGAGCAAAACCAATTTCAAGTACTGTTAGTCAGGCAATGGTCTTAGCTTGCTAGGTCCTAATCCATGCTGTTTCTGTGTCATTGCAGCTACGATTTCTTGGTGGTTCCGTCCTGGTGACAGGGCCCGGGTTATGACGACTAATCCCAAGCCGAACAAGGCATTGAAGGTAAGGTGGGCTGGGCCAGCATGGGCTGTGACTGGCACTGTTCTGGCATGGGCCAGGGAAGACTCATCCTATCCTGGCAGCCCCACTTTGACAGCACTGCCCCTAGAAAAGGAGGTCAGCTTTGTCCTCAGGAATCGGGGACAATCCCAGGAGAGGTGGGACAGTGGCCTAGAAGAGCCTGGCCTTGGTGACCAGGGGAGATGGCTCACAAGTAGAGGGATGGTAAGGCAGATGCTGACGAGATCCTAGCCGCCTGGGACTGCATCCACAGGCCCGTTCTCTGCCCAAGCCTTCCTCCAGTGCCCAGTGGGCAGAGTGGTGCCCTCAGTTAAACTGCTGTTCCCCTTGCTGCCCTTCTCGGCCTCTGTCACCAAAGATGCTTCTCAGTCACCTTTCTTGCCTCACAGGCTCCTGAGTGCTGTGTGCTGGGCTCCCTTGAGTGAGCCCTGACCTATGAGATTTCAAGCTTTGCATCAGTAGGTAGATGTCAGGGAAGGGCAAGACCACTGTATCATCCTGTCCTTACCCAGAAACGCTTAGCCAGAGCATCTGAGTGTAATATGCCAGTTCCTTGATTGTCTAGAAAGCTTAAGAAATTGACCAAGACCTTACCAAGGGAATGGCTGTCTGTCCTTCCTGTTCAAAGAGGGTTCATAACCACAGCAGTGGGGCTGCTTGTGGCATCCTGCCAGGGGCATAATCTTGGAGTCCCATGCTGCCACCTTGATGTAGGATGGAAACACGGGGCAGGTGAGATGCACTGCTGGGCCTTTGTCGTGCCAGATCCCAGCCTTGGGTGACTGCGTGCCTGTCTCATGGGTCCTGTGTCCCCCTGTGCTAACTCTTGCTCATATGGCTCCTTAGGTTAAGAAGGAGGCGGGCGAGAACGCCCCTGTGCTTAGTGACGATGAGCTGGTGTCCATGTCGGTCCGGGAGCTGAATCAGCACCTGCGGGGGCTCACCAAGGAGGAGGTAACCCGGCTGAAGCAGCGGCGGCGCACACTCAAGAACCGCGGCTACGCAGCCAGCTGCCGCATCAAGCGTGTGACACAGAAGGAGGAGCTGGAGCGGCAGCGCATAGAGTTGCAGCAGGAAGTAGAGAAGCTGGCCCGGGAGAACAGCAGCATGCGGCTGGAGCTAGATGCCCTGCGCTCCAAGTACGAGGCCCTGCAGACCTTTGCTCGCACGGTGGCCCGAGGGCCTGTCACCCCCACCAAGGTGGCCACCACCAGTGTCATCACCATTGTCAAATCCGCCGAGCTGTCCTCCACCTCCGTGCCCTTCTCGGCTGCCTCCTAGTGCCTGCCAGGGCCGGGCAGGGCGCGGGCTCCCTGGCACAGATTCCTCATTGCCCACTGTGGACCCCGTGGGGCTGAGGGCAAGGAGAGAGGAGACAGGCAGACGCAGGATAAAAGGGAGGCTCTCGCGAGCCACAGGCAACCCCACTCACAGTGCTCCTTCCCCTGGGGTATGTTTTTAGTTGCTGCCAGGAGCCACACGGGCCACCAGGATGAACAGCTCCAGGCCCCCGGGGCAGGGACTGAGGACTCGTCTTCCGCTTCTCCGGTGCCTGTCTATCGGCGCCATCAATGCCATCTAAGGGCCTCCAGCCGGGGTGGACTCCATCCTGTTGCTTTCCAGGCTCTGGCCTTTTCGTCCTTATCAAAGGGCACTACACCTGCTTTAGCCCTCAGAACCAGGTCCATGTCCGGAGAAACAGTTCCCAACATAGCCACTTGCGAGGGCTAGTTCATATGTTTCTGTTTGTACACGGGCTGCCGTCACAGCCTTTGAGGGCGGGAAGTCACTGGGCCAGGTGGCCACACCAGAGAACCCGTCCAGTATGTGTGCTGAGGGTTGTATGGATGTCTTAGAATGTTCCTGGAGGTCTGCTAGCTAAGGAAGCTGTCCATGGTGGTGCAGGGGCCACCCCTCCACAGAGCCAGCCAATAGCAGGGCTTGAGTTCTCTGGGGCTTAGGGAGGAGAGGCTGGAGGGAAGTAGGTGAAGCCTGGGAGATGTTGAGGGATGGGAAAATGGCAGGTAAGATGTGTCTTGTTGCCGGGAAAAAGCAAGAATGAGGTGAAGGACAGGGTGGAGTCCTGGCTGCCCATGCCCAGGGGATGTGGAAGAGGCCTAGGAAGCATAGAATGGAGAGACAAAGGATGCATCTAGAGGGCCTTGTGTGGACACACCCCCTGTGGGTGTCACAGGGGTCCAGGGCAGACTAGATGCAGATACTCTGCAACTTTGGTACCCAATGTTACCTACCTATTCCTCCTTCATAAGGTTCTGGGTCATTGGCCATCTTGTGCTTTCTTAGGAGATTATGGCCTCCAGGCCCTGAGGAGTATGGTGGACAGGGGTGCGGAGGGCAGGCAGAGCCTAAGGCAGGCACTTAGAAAGCACTGTTGGAACCATAGCCTTGATAGGTAATCCATATTGGATATCAATAAGGACCATGGGATATTTAAAGAGAGAGAAGATATATAGATATATATATATATATATATATAATTATATACACATTTTATCGTACAGATTTTTCATAACAATTTTCTTTCCCAGTTTGATACTGTAGATCTTTATTAATGCAGAGTAGGTTGGACAATGGGGTGGGGAAGTGGCCATGGATGGAGGCCCAGGGTGCCAACAGCCTCCTGTAGTCTTTCTGTAGTGGCGCTGGGCATGCTGAAGCCTGCTCTGACATGTGTCACACTGGATGTCATAGGCAGGTGACCACTGGCTTTGGCTATTGCTTACTTCTAGCCTGTGGTGGTCTCCTATACTGTTGGCCTTTGGGGTGGATGGGCTTTCAATACCACCTGGAGCACCTGTGCAGGGTACCTGTCTGGAGGGGGCTGGGAAGGGTGTGAGCGTGCTCCGTGGCTCTATGTTGCTGAAATTTCATCATCATAATTTAATATATGGATATTTTTTATTTAAGATAAAAGTCAGTTTTCTTTCTTGTTTCTCTGAGTTCTCAAAGCAAGCTTTACTTTTTCAAAAGGTGTCAGGATACATGCTGGCCACACAGAGGCCTGGCGTCCCCAGCCACCTGTTACTTGGCAGTTTCATTTCAATATTTATTTTTTTGTGCTTCCTCCCCCATGTTATAAATTATTGAGAAGATATCACAGACTGTTGACCGCGTCTGTGCCCTGCCTCCTGGCCACCACCTAATTTATTGCTGTACATGTTGCTGTGACTGCTTTTGTATCTTTGCAATAAAGAATTTCCTGTTTGAGATGCTTCCGGTGTGTGGATGCTGATGTGGTTGGGAACCCAGCATCCTGTCCTACAGCCTGGGCTGGCCCTTCCCTGATGAGGCCTAGCTTTCTATTCTGCACACCTGGGTTTTCCCCTGGGAGTCTCCTGAGATGCAGGGACTACCACAAGGTGACACCTTCTACCTGTACTCCTGACTCACCTGCAGATGAGTCCAGGCTACCCTGGTAAGAAGGCTGTGATGGCCAATGCCTTATAGGTGGGGACCACTCCTTTCTCATAGGATAGGTCATATCACCTGCTTGGCCTCTGAGCAATGTTGGATGAACATGCAGAACACTGTAAGAGGGGCAGAGTCTCAGTGACGCTTCAGTTCATCAAAGCTAATAGAATGTTCTAAGAAGTCTGACTAGAGCTGGGGATAGCTCAGTTGACTTGGGAAAGAGCTTGCCTTGCAAGCTTGAGGACCTGGGTTCAATCCCTAGAAACCACGCAGAATAGCCAGCTACATGTTTGTAATCTCAGCATTAGGGAGACAGATACAAGTAGATCTCTGGGGCTCATGGGCCAGCTGGCAGAAACCGTTCTAGCTAGACCAGATTTCTCTACAGCTGGCCCCAGCCTGTAGCCCACTCCTGTCCCTCAGTGGCAGACAGACTATAAAATCCACTTGTGGCACACACACACCAAGTCCAGTCTGGGGCCCTCAGGACAGTGTAGGCTACTGAAGGTTTTATGTGAGTCACTTCACACATGGGGACAGGGTCAGGACAGGTTCAAAACAGCAGGAGCCCTTCATGGTGACTCATGCCTGTAAATCCCAGTAGTTAGGAAGATGAGGTGGCAGGATCACTCCTTGGCTACGTAAGACTTGGAGGTTAGCCTTAGCTACATAATGAGTTCCAGGTCAGCCTGTGCTACAAAGTAAGGTCCTGTCTCAAGGAGTGAAGGCTAGTGTGTAAATGTGAGAATATGAGTTCAGATCCCCAACACCAACATAAAAAACTGTCATGTGTGTAATCCTGGGGCTCCTTGGCTAGCAAGCCTACCCAAAATGATGAAGCCCTACATTCAGTGAGAGACCCTGTCTCAAAAATTAATGTGAAAAATAACTAAGGAAGACATCCAGAATTGACCTCTGACCTCCCTACAAATGTACACACGCTGCAAATATACCCACACAGGAAATAACAGGGTTGTATCAGGATGAGCCCAGCCATTGGGCTGGACTTGGAGTTGGTCCTTTTCACTAGTGGTGAGATCGAAGCCCCCTCTTCCCCTGGGACTCCAACCACTACCTATTCTGAGTGCCTTGGTGTGGCCAGATCCTCCTGCCTCAGTCTGTAGCCACATTCCACCAGAGCCCTGGGTGCCATGCTATCCCTGGCCCAGCTTTGCTCTGTGTCATGCTGGACTGAAGCATGTCTGAATGCAGGTGGTGGGGGAGAGGGCAAGGCATAGTAATCAGATCTGGCATATTCCCCTACTGGCTCAGTAACCTTGGACCACTTGTTTAATTTCTTTGGTTGGCCTACCTTCCACAGTACCAGGGTACAGAGCTTCCTGGTGCATGTGCGGGTTTTAGTGAGGTTAATTTTGCCTTCTCTCTAAGATCTCAGATACTGTCCCAGGCCCAGAAACTCTGGGCTCCTGGGAGGAGACTTTTCCTAGCTTGTCACTGCACATGGCCTCTCCAGGGCAGAGGAAGGCAGCCCCCTGCTGGCTGAGCCCTAAGCTTCCTCTCATAATTGAAGGCCAGCACTGAGCCTGACCAAGCAAGCCTCTGGAGTACAGGTCCCACCCCACACACCCATCCCTGTCCCCCCCAACTGCAACTGTGGGCTGCAGGGCCACCCTGCAAGCCTGCCAGTCCCAGAAGGCAGATAAGTAGATGTGGGTGGCTTTTTACAGCCAGGTGCAGGGAGGGATAAAGGCTATCTTATCAGCCCAGAAGGGTCATGGAGAAGCCACTGGCCTTGACTCCTCCTATCTTGGGTCTGAGAACAAGAATGCAGGGAGGTGCATCCCCCTTGTCAGATAC
The DNA here is from genome assembly GCA_004025045.1 of Sigmodon hispidus. Lineage (NCBI taxonomy): Eukaryota > Metazoa > Chordata > Mammalia > Rodentia > Cricetidae > Sigmodon > Sigmodon hispidus. The sequence continues at coordinate 23,083 of PVIH01015099.1, forward strand.
TGTGGGCTTTGGGAGCTGGTAACCGGGGAAGTGATGCTTGCTGGGTGGTGGTTCCCACTGGGCATTTCTGTCTGCCTGCCTGCCTGGGCAGCTGACCCCTGCTATCCTTGTGCTCTGTGTTTCCAAAGCTAGTCTAGCCTATCTCATACTCCTCAAGCACGAGACCGGGTGCATCGAGGAAAGAGAGAAGAGGGATTCCCAGGCCTGAGTCCCTGTACCAGGGCATGCTAGTCTGTGCCACAAGCCTCATAAACCATGTTAGAGTGTAGTCAACCTGAGGTTCAGAGAGAGGTGACTGCCCCAGCTCCTGGTGTGGCACAGAGCTGGTCATCTGGGGGCAAAGTCCACACTCTGCACTGCACTGCTTGGGCCACATCATGAAGTCTGCCTTGGTTGTTTTTGACACCCAGCCTTACTCCATGGACCCCAGTGAACCCACTACTTACTGATCCATCACTCAGAAGACAAGCCCCACAAGAAAAGAAAGCCCAACAAACTAGAAAAATGCAAGGTGTTTATCTATAAATAAGCAGTTAGTAGCTGGCAGGCTGGTGCACTGGCAACTCTGTTGTGCTAAATAGTCTTGGCCACCCCTGGGAGGGTCTTGCCAAGTATCTGTGCTAGAACACAGGGATAAAGGGTCTCCTTCATGTACACACGATAGCCACAGCCAGGCCCAGGCTATGTGGCTTCCCAGCTCTGAGTGACTGGGTCCATGGGTACATTCTCCCTGGCCATCTCTCTGTAGTTACACAGCCTAGGATCTAACCATCTATTTCTTCCGCCCGGGGAAGGAAAGGTCAACCCGTAGCTCCACCTGCAGGCTGTAACTAAGACATCTCACTGCGTCCTTGGGTTTGTCCAATTTGCCCAGGTGACTTCACTCTGGGCTGTACAAGGAATAGAGAGGCCCCATGTGACCCACACTGAACTCTCAGAAGAGACTGGGCCTCTGTCAAGAGATGCTGATGGGTGGATGGATCCCCAGCTAGGTTCCACACACCCCACACCCCTACAGGTCCTCTGATGGAATCAGCATGCGTTTCTCTATGTTTCGACTCTTCTTACCCCCACCAGAGCCACTGGCTGGGCCAGAGTGGGTGCTGGGTGATGGGTGCCCATCCTGGCCAGGTCCAGGAGCTTCGTGTGTGGATTGCTGTGTATACTGCTGGTATGCCGGCGAGAAGTTATGAATGGCATCCTGGACAATGTCCTGTGGACTGATTGTCTCCTTTAAGCCACTGGATATGCTTTGCATAGGAGCTGGAGGGGCTGGAAGTTAGAGCATGCAGGTGTGAGTTACAGGTCCCCTAACCCACAGCATCCTGCTTCATCTACCTAGTCCCTCAGCCCTTGGGACCAACTTGGGCTATCTGGGCATGTCCAGTCCTTGCCATTGGCTCACAGGTCACTACAGACACCCAAGACCCAGCTCAGTCCTGCATCTCAGCATTTTTCTTAGAGCCTATCTTGAATAGACTCCTGCCCAGGGGAAAGCCCTTCACCTTGAACAGGGAGGAGCCAGGCAGCTACCAGTCATGAGGCCACTAGGATAGCCAACTCAGCCCCTCTTGACACCCTCCCCAAGCACCAAGGAGACCTAAGAGAGTCCTTCCTCCATCCACATCTTTCAGAGCTGATAATCCCCCCTTGTCTGCCTGGATCAGACACCTACAAGGATGTCCCCCTAATCAGTACTGGGCATCATGGCTGAGGTATTGCAGGTGCCCCTGGTTGGTGGAGCCCAGCTCACCTGGTGAGTTCTTCTTCTCTGAGTACACCTGGCTGGGGAAGGCGTAGCGTAGTGCAAGTGAAGCAAACAGCATCTCAATACAGATGAGAAAATTCTGATAGCCAGCAGCAAGGGTACCAGCCCCTACCCTGGTGCCGTCCACGGCCTGGACCTCAGGGATGACCCCACACCTCTCCAAGATAGCCAGCAGCATTCCTAGAGACAGAGATGACCATTCAGGACCCATCCTTGGATGGAAGCTGAGCCTTATAAAAACTTACTGAAGCCCAGGGAATGCAGGGAAAATGGCTAGCCTTGTCACAGGGCATCTTTAATACTGACCACACAAGTGAAGGAGCTATGATCGAGAAGAGCTGGTTACCTCAAAGTCAGGGTTCCTGTTGCTCTCCTAGACATATCCAACTTGGGCCTGGGGACCCCTGTTCTTATGCTACTGGCCATGGGGACTGAGTTCTCATGGCCTGCTGGGGGCTTGGTGGGGACCGGGGCTCAGGAAGTCAACGCACAGCATCCTTTTGCTTGGCGGACATCATTGTGTCTCCAGGCTCTACCAGCTCCAAGCGGAGCTGTTGAGTTACTGACTTTCGGTTAGGGAAGCTGTGGTACACAGGGCTGGGATGGAGGTAATATTGGAACCCAGGTTCAGGGAGGCCAGTCTTGGCCCCACCCAGCTCACGCACCCTGCCAAAAGGAGAGGAAGATGATGGCTTTGATGGTGAGGAACTTGAGCACTGGTTCAAAGGGCCTCAGGAGCTCCCTGGTAGCAAAGTAGAAAAGAAACAGAGCGTAGAGAGCCAGGCTAACCGAGGCGTTGTACACGAGAGTCACGTATAGGTAGCCGCTGTGGATGCTGGGCCAGAGAAGGTGCTGGTTAGAATAGTCCATGTCCCTCACAGACATTCTCTTAACCTGTCCCCTGGCTGGTCACCACAACCCTAGGACAGCGCCACCTAGATCCTCCCTCCAGGACTTAAGTGCCAAAGAGTGCACTGTCTGGGCATCTAGGGGTTCCCCCTCGGGAGGGTTAGGGTCCCTCCCCTAGAGCTATTCTCCTGGGCATTCCCAAAATCTTAGCAATGTCTTTGTTATTGTTGTTTTGAGGCAGGATCTCTTGTAGCCTAGGCTGGCCTCACACTCATTATATAGCCAGGGATGACCTGCAGGTTTTAATACTCCTACATCAACCTCTCAAGTGTTGGGATGACAAGTGTGTACCACCACACCTAGTTTATATGAAGCTGGGGGCACAACCCAGATACTCATGCATGCTAGGCAAACATTTGCTAAGTGAGCCATAGCCCACAGAGAAAGGGATAAGGCTACTTGAGGAAGGACTTGTGGGGAGTCCTGCCTCCCATAGCCCCAGTGAAACAGCAGCTCTTCGCCCCTCTTACTTGAAGTCCCCATCATGGTATTTGTCGAAGGCCTGGAGGATGATGGTGATCAAAGCCATGACTGGTTTCACGATGCAGAACTGTAGTGTGGCCTGGGAGGGGTGGGAAAAGGGGGTGAGGCTGCGAGGGGGTGGGGCAAGGGCATGGGATGAGGTGGGCGGGCCCTCTCACTGGGTGGGCGGGCCCTCTCACTGGGTGGGCGGACCCTCTCACCTGCTTGCAGAAACGTAAGAAAGTGATGGAGTACGACATGCCACGGAGGCAGCAGGTCCCATAGAAGCAGCTGGACCTGCATAGGAGGAAGAATTATTTTAAATCCACTAGGAAGACAGCTAGGGGTTCTTCAGTGTGGCCTGGCTGGACCCCAGCCAGGGCGTGGCCTGGGGTAGACTCACCTGATAGGTTTGCCTCGGATCTCAGCCATGATGGCGCTCTCTCCCCCCAGATATTGGAAGCACAAGGTCAGGAAACTGTAGATAACAAAAGCTGCAGGGGGACGAAGGGGTAGCAGTAAGGGTCAGTCATGGAACCCATGGGCACGCAGACACCACCAGATCCACGCAACACACTGCGGGAGGCGGGGCGAGCTTGTGCAGACTGTGAATCCCAAGCATTGAGGTTGCAGACTGTGCAATCCCAGAAGCAGGTCCCAGATTAGACAGGGCACCTTGGGGATGGTGGGGAAAGTGTGTGTGCGTGTGTGTGTGTGTGTGTGTGTGTGTGTGTGTGTGTGTGTGTGTGGTTGAGGGTCCCGCTGAGCTCCCCTGGCCCAGCTTGGAGCATCACCTTCGTAGCAGTCTCGTACAGAGTCGAAGTAGACGTAGTAAGGATGGCCCCCAAGGAGGAGGAGGCTCAGCCACGAGTCGAAGGCGTAGATGGGCACAATGAACAGGAGGCGGATGACGAAGCGCTGCTCTCTTGGGACGGTGTAGGAACGGAGATGGGAGTAGATCTGTGACAGAAGAGTTTCGGTGGCACCTCTGTCCCCGCTCCTGGCCCTGCTGTCCACATCATGCCAGCCCAAATACAAGAACTAGAGCCAGGCTTCAGGCTGTCCTCCCTCTCTTACAATGCTTAATGTTCCACCAATCACAGGACCAGTACAGAATGGAGGTGATAGAGGTATGCTGTAACACATGCTTTACACGAACCTGCTATGACAGGAGCATTGTGGGAAGGTGCAAGACCAACTTAGCATACCCGTCTCCAACTAGAAAGTAGGACCGGGGAGGTGCCTCAGTTGGTAAAATGCTTGCTTTACAGGCATAAGGACCTAAGTTCAAATCCCCAGCATTCATGAACCGAAAACTAGGTACAATGATGCATGCTTCTAATCTAGGTTCTGGGGAGTCAGAGACAGGTGAGTCTGTAGAACTTACTTGCCAGCCAGTACAGCCAAATCAGGAAACTAGAGGTCTTAGTGACAGACTGTCCCTTAAAGACAAGGTAGATGGTGCCTGAGGAATGACATTAGAGTTTGACCTCCATCACACACACACACACACACACACACACACACACACACACACACACACACACACACAGAGGATTGGGTATGCCTTAGTGGTAGAGCACCTACCTAGTGATGGGCAGGAGCATGGCTAAGGTAGAGTCCTTGCCTAATAAGAGCAAGGCTCTGAATTCAGTCCCTAGGCCATGCTCCTTCCAAACTGAATACATGCTTAATATACACAAATATATATATATTTTTTTTCTTTTGAGACAGGTGTAGCCTGACTCACTACATAGCTCTGGATGATCAGGAAATTACTATACAGAGCAGGTTAGCCTTGAACTAATTGAGATCTGTCTGCCTCTGTTCCCCAAGTGCTGGGATTAAAGGTGCAAGCCACAGCAGCCAAGCTATTGAATTTAATCCAAAGTCTTGCACAGGCTACATAAGTAGCTTCCCATTGAAGCATATCTTCAGTTCTTTAAAACAATGTCAATGGGCAGAGTGTGGCTTAATGGCAAAGCACTTGTCTAGCATGTGTGAAGCCCCAGGTTTAATTCAGGGCTACAAGGGGTTAAAAAAAAGAAAAAGTTGGGGGCTGGAGAGATGGCTCAGAGGTTAAGAACACTAACTGCTCTTCCAGAGGTCCTGAGTTCAATTCCCAGCAACCACATGGTGGCTTACAACTATCTATGATAAGATCTGGTATCCTCCTCTGTACACTGTATACAAAATAAATTTTAGAAAGTATTTTCGATTAACAAATAAAAATGCTATGCATCAATAGCATCTGCACTGAGTATATGCCATACATGTGGGTGGCTCTGAGACCAGAAAAGGGCATCAGATGCCCTGCAGCTGGAGTTGAGAACCACTAAAATTGGGTGCTGGGTCCTCTGCAAGAGCATTAAATGCTCTTAACTGCTAATCTCTCCAGCCCCTCCCCCAGGGAATTCGCAGGCACATGCTGGACCACTGAGCCACACCCTGAGTCCTCTTTTTTTCTCTTGGGAGGAGGGGCAGGGGCCCGCTTCCCATCTCATTCCTCATACACCACTCTCATATTATGGGATGAGATCTCTCACTGAACCTGGAGCTCATTGATTTGGCTAAATCTACAGCTTGCTGGTGAGTTCCAGCGATCTGATTGGTCACCCTTCCTTGGAGTTATAGATATGTTGTAAAAGGTTCTGGCTCGGACTTTCCGGGCCTATTACCAGCATAATACCACTACATAAATATGTCCCCCAGTGTCTGGAAATTATTTCTTTCTTGTGGGTTCCAGAGATGAAGCTCTGGTCCCCATGCTTACACATCAGGTGCATTGTACAAGCTGAGACCAGCCAACCTCATGCTTTACTTGCTTCTGTGATGGTATAAAATCTTAAATAAATGAAGAATCAAAAACACTGTTGATGCTTTTGAGAGAGTGTCTCACTACGTAGCCCAAGCTGGCTTTGAATGCATGATCCTTCCATCTCAGCCACCCCCAGTAATGAAGTGACAAGCCTATCTATATGTCATATCAAGCCTAAAATTCATTTCTTAGGCACTTTCAAGCCTATAACATATTTTGATACCCTGTGGATCATCTTGAAGAACATTCTAGAAGTTAGGACACTCATTCATTCATCCAGCAAGAGTTTCCTGAGTCCTGCTAAGGGTCAGAACTCAGTAAGGAAACCTAACCCTAAACCTAACCCTGTAGTATAGGTAGGCTCTCAACTTAGGAAACGTAGAAGGCCTCTTGCTTTTTGACCCCTTCTAGGAATCTGTCCCTATCCAGAAATAAAGAGGAAAAAAAATTATGTGCAGAGATATCACAGTGACATTCAGGAACAAATGCTGGAGCTATGCTCACCGTGGGAGGCCAGGCTTATACCATACAGCCTATGTGTGAAGGAATACTATATAGTCAAGAAAAATAATGCTCAGATACTCAGCTCTACGGGAAGTCCTCTGATAGGCTGAGGCACCTGAGATCAGAACAGAAAACCAAGCAAGGTTTTAAGTATCATACAAGTCTAATAAAAATGGAAGGAAAGGGCTGGGGATGTGGTTTGGTTGGCAGAATGCCTGTCCAGCGTGAAGGAAGCCCTGGGCTTCATCCTCAGCTCCATACAAACAGGGAGGTGTGATGCACACCTGTAATCTCAGTACTTAGGAACTGGAAGCAGGAAGACCAGGTTATCCTCTGCTTCATAGGGAGCTTGAGGCCATCCTTGGCTACAAGATGCTGTCACAAACAAAACAAAAAGCCAATCCAGGAAGGTGATTATACTGTTCACTTTAAAGTTCTCTCAGTTTTCTGTGTTTTTCTACAAGAAACAGAAGAGGAACATGCCCCTCCTCCCACGCAGCTCTAGGAACAGAACCCGGGAAACACCTGAGTGCTGAGTCAATACTCTACTACTGAGCCATTCTATTCCCTTTGTTTTATTTTGGGAGAAAGAGGTGTCTCATTAGTTTGTTTAGGGTGGTCTTGAACACATTATGGACCCCAGAGAGGCCTTCACTTGTGACCCTCTTGGATCAGCCCATTCCCCTAAGATCCTCTGTGCAGAGTTTTATTTATTGTTGTTTGTAGTTTTTGTTTTGTTTTGTTTTTCAAGACTGTTTCTCTTTGTAACAGTCCTGGCTGTCCTGTAACTAGCTCTGTAGACCAGGCTGGTCTTAGTGGTTTGGGAGCTGGGTGCCTCCCTCCCATTCTAGGCCACTGTGGGTAAGGCTCTTTGGGGAGATGCCCTACGGGACACGGAGGTCATGCTGTTAGAGAGAGTTGTGCCAGTGTGCAGGGGCCACGTGGGGGTGTGAAGGCTGCTGGCGTCAGAGACCAGCTCCTTATCAGTCCCTTCCTCCCTCCCCAGACACAGAGGGAGGACACTGTGACCAGCCAGCAGGAGACCTTTCCCAGGCCAGCACTGCCTGGCTAGTGACCTTGGCAAACTGCTGCCCTCTCTGCCTCAGTTTCTCCATTTGTAACGGAGGTGTTGATCCCCTCTTTGTCTATCCCCTACCTCTCCCGGAGGTCATCCTGCTGATCCTAACATGTGGCTGACACCTGCCTGTATCCTGGTTACTGAGGCACACCTGGCCAGGTACCAGCTGGCAGGTGGCTGTCACAGGTAGAGGTGTTTGCTTTTCCTGCCCTGGTTCACTACTGGCTCAGGCCCTCCCCGGATGCCAGATGGGTGTTCCAGAGGGCCTGAGGCCTTCGGCTCCCTGCACCAAGCTCCAATTCCTGAGTTTTCAGAGTTCCAGCTCCCCAAGCACCCCCATATTCCAGCTGCCCATCTTCCTTCTCCAGTTTCCACTCTGCCTCGCCCTCCCCAGCTCCTCACCTCTCGACTCACTGCCCCCAGTACCCCCAGTACCACTCCAGTTCTCCATTACCCCAGTTCCTTTTCCGTCTCCACTCCCCTACCTCGCCCCTTCCCCATCTTCCTGTGCTACTCCCAAAACTCCTTGTATCTGGCTTGAGATCCTCTGTACAGCAAAGTCCAAACCCTGGAGGGAAAAGGTCCTTTCTATTCCAGCTGTGTGAGCCTGGGGAAGTCCCCCCCACACAAACACACTGACAAACCAACACCCCAACCCCCGTCATCTGAGTCTGTGACCTGGGACCAATCACTGACATCGGGGAGCAGAGTGAGAGGCCTCAGACACGACTGGGGGTGCCCACCCAGCAAACTGCCCTCTGTCTGGCAGACACTGTAGGCTTGGCACCTGTAAATCCTGAAAAAGGGCCATAGACGGAAATCACACCTAGGTGTGCAGTACTAGGAACTGTCTCTTTAATCCCATGATTCCAGCATCTGTCCATGGGGTCCATCTGAGCTGTGCCAGGTCCTATAGAGACTGTGAAGCCCAGCAGGGTTTTGGGGTGCCCAGCAGGGCTTGGGGGTGCTTACCTGGTGGCAAGTTAGCAGCAGAGCAGTCCATACAAATACGCCTGAAACGCCTCGGGCCAATGCACTGGTGAGGAAGAGCTGGGGGGAGCCTTGCGAACCGTTGTCCATCCGCTCCATCTGCGGCCCGGCTGCCACTGTGGCCATTGCCGGAGAGGGGCTGGGCAGTAGCCAGGTTGTTGACACCAGAGGAACTCCAGCTGTTTTCAGAAAGCCTGATGCATTCCTCATCTGCAGAAGCCAGTAGAGGAGTGAGGACCCAGGTCAGGCTCCCTTGGGGGAGTGAGGGGCAGGAGGTGGGGCAGGGGGTGGGCAAGGCCATGTGGGTGTCACCCAAGGGCCAGCTCTGCATTTTCTGCCTGCCTGGCCACCAACCCTAACACGCCACCCATCATCCACAGAAGCTTCCCTGGGGATCCACCGCGGCCACCTGTTCCCGTTGTGGGAGTCTGCCTTGATTTTCCCAGCTACCCTCCTGACTCTGGGAAGCTGTGGGCCAACGCTTGAAGGTCAGGGACCCGGCTGCTTCCCCGCCTGGGGCCCAGATCCTGAGTGGATGTCTTGGGAAGCCCCTCGGGTTCTTTTGTGCCCTAGGATCTCCAACAGCTACTTTCTAGGAGTCAAAGATTGCTTCTAAGCAGGTGGTGATGGTACATCCCTGTAATCCTAGCACAGAGGCAGGAGGATTACAAATCTGTGAGTATAAAGCCAGTCTGGGACACTTAGTTAATCTGTTTCAAAAAAAAAAAAGGAAAAATATCTACAAACAAACTCAAACCCTGGAACTGGCTTCTACACTGGTTTGGGAAGCAGGGATCCACCTGCCTGGGACATTTGGGAGAGAAAGCCAGTAATTATAGCTCCCAGCAGGAGAAGGTTCCCCCCACCCCGACACCCCCGGTGTCAGTCCGCCCCCACCCAACCCCCGCCTGTCCCTGACCCAGACAAAGATCTCAACCAAGCTCCATCAGCAACCCGCAGAGCATGCGCCTGCCGGGTGACAGTGACATTGGGCCTCCTTCCTACCGGCAGTTGTCCGGTGTGGGGGCGGGAGCCTACCTCTGTGAGCAGAAAGCTCTTTGGCTCAGGCCTGGGAGGCCTAGCCTCCTCTGGGGAAGCCTGGCTGGTCATTCACGCGGCCACATGGCCCCCACTGGAGGCCAAGCTTCGGCTTGGGGCAAGGCTGGACTCTGGAGGGTTGCGCTTGGCCAGGAAAGGTGCACAGGGCCTCACCTGGCCAATGGCCCACCTGGGCTGAGGACTGGGGGCGGGGCAAAGGGAGGAGAGCTAAGGCTTGTCCCCGCCCCTGACACTCTATCCCTCTGGGCTGTTTGCTCGGCAGCAGGCGGCTTCCAGGAACTGCCTGCCTGGCAGGTGCCGTCACCTGCTGCCACCAAGCAGTTGAGCAGGCAGAGACTGGAGGGAAGGGTGATCGTGAGCTGTGCCAGCTCCAGAGAGAAGCCCATGGTGTTAATGGACCCAGGGTTTCTTTGGGGGCTGGTTGAGAAAGGTCTAGAAATAGACAAAGTGGTGATTGTTCATTGTGGGCATCTCTGCTACTCCAGAATTGTGCATTTAAAGCCGACAGTGTGGTGATATATATTTAATAAAAGTCTGGAATATCAGAGAGTCAACCACAGAGCCAAGCCATGAAGGTCAGGGAGTGGTGACCCACACCTTTAGTCCTAGCTTTAGGAACGTGGAAAAATTGCAAGTTGAGAGCTGGGCAGAGGAAGAGGAAGGTGGTTTTTCAGCTTTTGCTGACACTGCCTAGGTAGGCTGAGGAGGGAAGTTGGAATCGAGGGTTTCCTGGAGACAGGCTGAGGAGTTGGAGGGTGAGAAGTGTCTGTGGTTTGTTTCTCTATCTCTCTGAGATTCCAGCTTTTCCCCAATATCTGGATCCCAGTTTTTATTATATACCAAATAGAATTCGTGCTATAGGGCAGGGCTAAAAACATGGCTCAGTTGGTGGAGTGTTTGCCTAGCACCCATTAAGTTCAGGAATCCATTCCCTACATTGCATAAACCAGGCCTGGTGGGATATGCCTGTTTTCCCAGAACTTCTGAAGTGGAGGCAGGAGGATTAGAAGTTGAAGGTTGTCCTTACTACATACTGCTTTAGGCCAAACTGGGCTATATGAGAGCCTAGCTCATTGAATGAATGAATATGCATATTCATGAATGAATATATAAATGAATGAAAAAATAAAATAAAAATGGGTAAATTTAACCAAACAGGCCTTATTCCAGCTACATGGGAATCTGAGGTAGGACTGGTAATTCAACATCAGCCTAGGATATAGAACAAGTTCAAGACCAGCTTGGCTCACTTAGTGAGACCCTACCTAAAAACAAAATGTAAAAAGTGTGCTGGGAATGTAGTTCATCTTTAGACCATCTGCCAAGAATCCTGCAGTGAGGAGGGGTTGGGGTGTGGCTCAGTGGTAGAGCCCCTGCCTGGAATCCCCCAGTGAGGGGCTGGGGTGTGGCTCAGTGGTAGAGCCCCTGCCTAGAATCCCCCAGTGAGGGGCTGGGGTGTGGCTCAGTGGTAGAGCCCCTGCCTAGAATCCCCCAGTGAGGGGCTGGGGTGTGGCTCAGTGGTAGAGCACCTGCCTAGAATCCCTCAGTGAGGGGCTGGGGTGTGGCTCAGTGGTAGAGCCCCTGCCTAGAATCCCCCAGTGAGGGGCTGGGGTATGGCTCAGTGGTAGAGTGTTTGCCTAGCATTCAGGCTCTGGGTTCCATCTCTAACACTTCAAAAAGGGTCTGGAAGGGCCTTAGGGCGTGTGACTATGGAAACAGACTCACCTGCTCCTGGCTTCTGGAGTAGGTGAGGGCTCTGGCCATGTCTCAGGCCTGTCTGGGTCCATGTGAACTATACTACTGTGTTATGATGTCACCCATCCTCTTCTGGTCCTTTGTACCATCTGACCCTACTGCTGACTTAGTAGACATGGCTACTATTCTTTTGGAGTTCAAATGCGGACTGGGATACTGCAGAAGTATATGACTGTACATGGCTGAGAACCATCAACCTCTTGCTACCCTATTGCCCCATTCATGTTTTCCCACTGGGCACTTCCCAAGGCTGCACAGGCCATGGAGGTCATTCCTGACTGCTTAGGCAATCTTTATCCCTGACATACAGGCCCGGGACCATGGCTGCTGCTCTGTTGCCTCCCAGATACTGATGCCCCTGCCTTCTGTCACTTCTAACAATGTTTCTGCATCCCATTACTAGAAGCTTTCATCTGAGATCTGTTTGTGTGTTTATCTGTCCTCCTTGGTAGGAGTTTCTGGAACCTGACACTGTGCTTGGGTCTTTAATAACTCTGCCAGAGTTGTGGACAGCCTTGGGCTGTGCATCTCTTCTTGGCTTGAGTTGCTACTGTGCCAATGGCACCCACCTGAACCCCACCCAGCCTCCAAAATATACCATTCAGGGTATGGGGGACAGACTGCCATCTTTGGCAACAATGCTGAAGGCCAGAACCAGCTCTGTCATGGCATTAAGGGCTTGTGGGCTTCACGGGACTGGAATTCATCCCACTTTACCTATTTCTGCTGTAGGAGGGGAAAGTGGAGCCTTTGACTATTTTGTTTCCAGAACTCCAGGTTCTCCCACACACCAAGGAAAAAAAATGACTGGGCAGACAGCAGGAAATACTATGTCTTGACATCAGGAAGGCTTCCCTGCCTGGCACCAAAGTCTAGCCTAGGAAGAGTGTACTGGGCAGGAGGTCTGGTAGGCAGGAAGGTTGGCTTGCTGGAACGGCATCAAGCAGAGGTGTCCTTGACCCTTGGGAAGTACTTTCAGTTATGGCTGCTCTCTGCTCTGAGAGTGGAGGCCAGGACCAGTACCATGACTGTTTTTCTCCTGCCCCTGGTGTGTTCATGTTTAGCTACCATCTCAGGAAGGCCTTCGAAGGTCCATCTCAGCCTATCCCAGGCCTTGAAGGTTCATCAGAAACCCAGGAAGAGCTGTGAGGCCCCCTACCATCTCTACTCAACTTCATGAGGTCATTTCCAGAAGTGGCCTCAGTCCTCAGCCTGTGACCATGGACCCTTCTGCTTCTCTAGGCCTTAGTTTGCCCATATGTAAAATGGGTTTAGTCAAAAACTGGGCTGCTCAACTGGTCTTTATTCCTGTTAGCACAGGCTTTTTCTTGTCCTCTCCAACCAGGCAGGGCAATATGGGGACATTTCTGTTAATCAGGCCTAGCAAACACTCTAGAATTCTGGGGGTACTCCACTATGACAGTCTGAGTGTGTCTGAGCCTCAGTATTTCCACCTGCAAGATGGGACACAACAATGACTGCCTTTGAGCAGCTAAGATGTAAAAGTGAGATATAGTCTGACCCACCTTCTTGGAGAAATACAGAAGCCCCACCCATTCCTGGGCCTCCAAATTAGGGCCCCATCTCAGCAGACTGTCCTCTGCTGGACACCTGTGGCCACTGCAGCATCTTCCCAGTGGGATCCACTCAAGGTGGGAGGGGTCACACCTTTCTGGGTGGTGGAGCCCCTTTCTGGGCCAGTGATGGACGTGGTGGTGGAAATGGGTCTCTGCTGGGTGCACAGTGTGGCTTTGGCACACATGCCTCTGCCATGGCGAAGGCTGGGGACCATGCTTGCTGCCTGATTCTGGGACAAGGGAAGGGCTTTCCAAATGACTGGCCTGAACAGAGAGTCCATACTCTCCACATTCCAGGAAAAGGGGGGAGCTGTGCTGTGCTGGGTTCAGAAGCCTCCAGGGTCCTGCAACCGGAGAAATGAGGGGTCACAGGAAAAAGCAGCAAGAGAGAGGCTAGCTTCCGGTCTCTGCTCTTTCACATGCATCAGTCAGTGAGGCATCACCAGAGGCCAGTGCCATAGGCCACACTCACAGAGGGCTGGACCCTGGCTGCACATATATCAGGATAGTTCTGCTAGCCCAAATGGGGCAGCAGGGTCTCTGATCACTGTTCACTGTGACCAGGACAGCAGAATCCTGGCCAATCCAGAAAGCTGTATTGAGACATCTGGGAAGGTTGGAGAATCACTTAGTTCTGTCCCAGGCTGGTCTGTGACAAGTCTCTAAGTGGCTATCTAGTCTCTCTCCAGAGTAGGGGCCAGGTTTTGTTTGCCCTGGGGCTCCAAGACCACTTCCAAGAAGCATTGTGCTAGCAGAATTAGTCAGCTGAGCTGACAAGTTCTGATCCTGCCCTGCAGAGTGGACAGTACAATCTTGGCATCCAGTCGCCCCAGGCTGGCTTCCAAATCCTCTGGACCCCCTGCTAGCGTCTGCTGGGTGACAAGCAGCCCTTGTTATTGAGGCTTGTTTCTGCCAGTGCCCTGGCCCTGATCCAACTACCACCCACACCTGAGGCGTGGCAGGGTAGAGTTGAAGCCAAGAGCTCCCTGTGGTCAAGGTGCTTAGGTAGGCTGAGAGGCCATGGGTGTGTCTCTCTTTGCAGGTTTCAGGAAGCCTGGTCCAGATCATTGGCCTTCCACGATGGGGACCCCACAGTCACTTCTTCAACTCTGCCTGGGCCTCCTCCAGCTCAGACTGTGTGTACCTGCCTGGGAGTTTAGAATGCATATATAGTGCCTCCTGGTGGCCAAAATGTGGTCCCTCACTTGGATGGTTGCAATCTTGAGAAAGGGAGGTAGGCCCAGACAAGTCTACATGACTAAAACTTGCCTCAGTTTCCCCAGGCTGTTTATCTCTCTGTTTATGGTTCCACAAAAGGTCTGGTCACTCAGGAGGGGACTTGGGTTGCTAGTCTTAGGTGGCTACAGGCCAATGAGGACCTTGGTGGGAGTTAGACCCCAGACTACCTTGGTGTCTGATGAAGTACAGCTGGATTCCTGGCGGAAGTCCATGGGGATGACGAGGGTCTGCTTGTGACCAATGGTCCTAGAACCCATGGTGGACCATCCTAGTGATGTGTGTATGCTGCTCCTTATACCTTCCGCCAACTGCGACCCCTCCCTGCTCCTGTATCCATCTCCCTCTCTAGATCCACTCTTCAGTCTTTGGAGAATCTGTCAGGGCCTGTCCACCGTGGTGCTTGACTTTGCCCCACAGCCAGATGCCAGATGTGGGTGTGGACCTGGGGGCCCTTCTACTTAGAGATGGGCAAAGCCTTGCCCCGGGCCTGAGAACTTTTGTAGTAAACGCAGGGAGTCTGGACACAGGTGGAAAAGGCGGGATGGGGGGGGGGCGTGATGTTTGTCAGCCCTGCTGGTTTTATGGGGCCGCAGCTTAGACACCATTCTATTCCTGAGCCAGCCCCACATGCATACACACCCACACCCACATAGCTCACCTCCCTGGTGGCTCTGGGCAGCTGGCAGGGCCCACTGGGCTGGTGCGTTGCTTTGGTTTGCCAATACACACTCTGCAGTTTCCGGCCCCGAGGAGGTCCTTGCCTCAATGTGGTCTCCAGCCTTTGCTGTCCTTCTCAGTAGCCTGGGCAGCTCAGGCCCCTTGGATACTATATTGCTGCTGCCTGAGCACGGCTTCTCAGAGGCCCTGACTCCTCCCAGTCCTGCCTGGCCTGCCTTGCCTGCCCAACAGCCTTGATGGGACACACCCTTCACCAGGCCACGCCCCTCCGTCAGTCTTTCTTTTCCTGTCCTGGTCAATGGTGTCCAGAGGCCTAGTCCTTAGCGCTACTGATGTCTAGACAGGTTTGTGACCATGAACCCAATGGAAGCTGGTCTCCACATCCATCTTGGGTTCTCAGGTCAGGGCATGTATGTACTAAGGGGCAGGGATGATTTCCAGATTTTTCCTCTATCTGTAAAACTTTCTCCTTTCATCTCTGAGGTCACACTCACTTCTAACCTCTGATCAAGGTTGCCGACATCTGTCACAGGATGCTGGTAACAAAACACAGCCTAAGTCAGTGCCTATCATGAGCTTTGAAAGGATAGATCAAATGCCATTGGGATCTTATGTCTTGGGACCAGCAAGAAGAAAGGCTCAGTGAACAAATTGCCACCAACCCTGATGACCTGAGTTTTATCCTTGGGACCCACATGGTAAAATGGAAAAATTTACTTCCTGACTGGCCTCCCTGTGTATGTAATGGGACATGCATGCCCACACATACAGATAAATGTTTTTAAAAAGTAACAAAAGGGGCTGGAGAGATGGCTCAGCAGTTAAGAGCACCCTCTGCTCTTCCAGAGGACCCGGGTTCGATTCCCAGCACCCACATGGCAGCTAACAACTGTCTGTAGTTCCAGTTCCAGGCAAACACCAAGGCAAATAAATAAATAAATAAAGTTTTAAAAAGTAACAAAAATCTTGTGCGCCCCACATCTTTGATATGGTCTTGGGGAGTTGCGGCTGCTTCCTGTTTATGACGTATGCCCAATGCTCTGGATGTTCCACCTGTGTGTTTCTCTTGAAGATCGAGCTCTATCCCCCTGCTCCTTCCAATCTCCCTATATCCCCTGCCTTCATTTGTGTTCAGCCCTCCGTCATGATGGAGACAGTCCTCCAGGCCGTTGTGCCTGTGTGGTGGGGGTGGGCTCAGGCTCCATGTGCTTTATATGCTGGGTCCACTCTGCAGTGGGCTCTGAGGCCTGGGGCATCATTGGCTTCCAGCTGTCCTACTTGGGCTTGGATCCAAAGATTTCTCCCACTTGATCAGGGCTCTGGGCTCTTCCATCTTGCTATTCTTGTAGATTCTGTTTATTTTCACTTCCGGCAGAGCCTAGCACTCTTGACCGCTTAGACAAGCGGTGATGTGTGATGGCAAACTGTAAGCCACCATGGTAACACCCTGTGCATCATGTAGGCTCCCAACGTCACTCACCATTGGCCCCTGCTCCAGCTACTCATCCAAGACTTGTCTTTTTCTTTTTTTGGTATGTGTGCATTTTGGGCAACTGCTTCACCTGCTAGCTTTTCCACGGGTTCCAGAGAACTGAATGACAGTTCCAGAGCTTGCTGAACCTTTTCTCCCAGCTCTGGGACTCTTAATTTCCTAGTCCTCAACCAACAGTTCACCGGCTTGCCCTGTGTGCTGCTTACTTGGTTATAGGGAGCAGGGTGGGGCTTGGTCAAGCTTCCAGGAAGGCCCCTGCAGGGACCCCTGAAGATAGCTGTCCCTAGGCTTGCCAAGAGCACAGTGTCCTAGCCACCACCAGGGAGGCTACTTGCTCTCAGGCATAAAACTGCTACAAGAAAGACTTCATGGAGGTAAAGGCGTGGTCCTTGGGAGGCAGCTTGCCCTGTAACTCGTGAAAGGCAGAGTAATCTCCGTTCATGCTTCACAGTACTAGGAATTGATTACAGATCTTCCCCAGGTGTGAGCCATGTGCAACCCCTCTATCCACAGAAATACTTTTCACCTAGAAATTGCCGACCTCTTCGGGGTGACATGGGTCTCTCCTGAGTTATTGGTGGCAGCAGAATACAAAGGAAACCCTGGCCAGGTCCCTTCTCTGATAGAGCCTTGCCTGATTTACACGGCAGATCTGGGCACGGGGCATTGGTTTAGATGATTAAGGTGTTTGCTCTGGGTCTGTGTTTTATGGCTACCAGACATCTCTAGACAGCTCAGAGCAGCTGTAAATATTGCCCAGCTCGGAGAAGGAGTCAGTTCAATTACAGGTCAGTCTCAGTACCCTTCTCCAAGCAGGCAGCCTTTAGCCCTGCAGTCAAAGTGAGTGAAGCTGCCTTTATGTCCCCAGCTGTCATTTATGGAGAGTACACTCTGACCCTCCTGAGGATTATGTGTCTCCATCACTAGCTTTTTGGGATGGTGGAGGACCCAAGGAGATGTCTGGAAAGGAAACTGCTTGAACCAGGACCAGAAACTTGAAGGCAAAAACCATCATCCTTGAGACTTATTGGTTGATGAAGCTTATATTGATAAATGAGATGTTAAAGGGCCTGGTGGCTGTGAGCAACAGAGCAGGTGCCCTGATGCTCCATCTGGGCTCAAATCCCAGCTTTTGCACCGGGGAGCAGCTGCTGCATGGCCTCTCTGGGGCACAGGTGTCAGGAACAGGTTGTTGAAAGGGATATAATGGGTCACCTGATGGGTCCTGTGAGCTGGCTCTGTTGTCTGCTTAGGGATCAAATCAGGAAGCCAAAGCCACAAACCTGAACTTGGACCTGGCCTTGAGTTCCACCCAGGGGTGCTCTCTATCTGCTAAGGCAAGGAAGCTGGAACTTGCTGATTGGTTATTCATCTGGATAATCACAGGCTGATAGCAAAGAGACCTTTGTACAGCACCACCTCACAGGGCTCACCTGAGCCTGCCCTGCCCTGGCTGGATCTGCCAGCTGTTTGTACCCTACACTGGTCCTTCCTCTTCATGACCTGTGAGATTCCTGATGGGCCATGCTCTCCAGAGATTGGTGGCAACTGGGATGATGGGTAAGAGGTTATAGAGGGGTTCCTGGGTGGGAACTGCCAGGCCCCAACACCAGTCTACCTGGGGGACATAAAGAAGAGGGGAAACCATGGTCTGGGAAAGGGTGGCCAAAGCTGTATGGAGGAGCTGCCTGCTGGGGATGGGGGAGCAGACAGGGTGGTGGTTGGAAGCTGCAGGCACAGGGCTGTCAGAGGCTTTGGGACACTCCTGTTTAGGCAGTGATAGCTCCTTTTGGACAGAACACCCCACCCCCACCTCAGTTGTGCTGGTTTTGGCCTACAGACTTCCTCAACTCTCTCTGGACCTACCCAAGCATCAAGACTCGAGGGTAGCCTGTCCCCCGACTCATTCTATGTGGCCAGCCAAGCTCACTGCCCATCACTGGACCTAGAGGGCACTCCTGAACCTTTAACTCAGGCCAAGTCAGCAATTCTGCCCTCATTTCCTGAGCATACCTGTGACATCCTTGGGTCCCTGGAAAGGCACCAGTTTACACTCCATTCTGGATTTCTACCTGGATTCTCGGTGGCCTCTTCTCTACTGGTGATTGTCATAGCAGATTCACAATCATACTTCAGAAATTCCCACTCAGCTGTGATCAGGGACCCCATCCCACTCCTCCCATGGCAGGAGACCCCAGGGGTTTTCCTTTTACCTCAGGTGCTCTGAAGAAAACCTTGACGAGTAACCATAATGTCTCAGTATTACTGACAAGGCTAGTCAAATATTTTAGATTTATTTGTAACAAAAAGTCTCCCACACAGGGGCTGCTCCACACCGAGGGTTGCCAAGTCCCCCAAATAGGCTGCTGATTTCCACTCAGCAGGTGCCCCTGCCGCAGCAGCCCAGGATTGTTTCCAGCGCCACAGATGGAACACAGTAGCCACACATGGAGAGTCCCCTGAGATCTGAATGTTGTTTCCAGCTTCAAGGGCTAACGCCAGAGAATAAGCCTCTGCCTGACACTGAGTCTCATAGACCCTGCCAAATGTCCACCAGATCCGACTGCCATGTACTGCTCACTGCAGGTCACCACACCTGGCACATCCGGATCACCTCCTTCAAGGCCTTCAGCCCCTCCATACTCTTGTCTTTCACAGCCATGGCCAGGAGGACAGCTCTGTTTCCTGCTTCTTGAGACACAAATGTTACCAGGTTCTTTGCAAAGACGTGGATGAGAGGCTGGGAAAGAGTGGGAGACAGGACCGTGACTGCAAGAAACCTCATTTCTTTTAAAAGACAGGTTGTCAATTTTTGAAGCACAGGCTAGATTGGAACTCATATAGACCAAGCTATTTAACTCAGAGCAATCTTTCTCCTTCAGTCTCCTCAGTGCTGAGATTCCAGGGATATACCACCACCCAGCTGTTTTTTTTTTTTAATATTTATTTATTTTTATGTATATGAATGCTCTGCCTGTCTATTGACTGTGCACCATGTCCATGCAGCGCCCATAGAGGAGGGAGCTGTACTCTAGGACTGGAGTTATGGATGGTTGTGAGCCATCATGTGGATGCCGGGAAGTGAACTTACCTTCAATCTTCAATGTGTGCTCTTATTCAATAAGCCATCTCTCCAGCCCTGGTTTTTGTTTTTGTTTTTAAAGGGTGTGTGTGTGGTGTGTGGTGTGTGTGTGTGGTCTATCCCTAGCTAGCTTCGAACTCACTACATAGCTCAGTCTGATCACCAACTTGTAGCAATCCTTCTGCTCCAGTCTCCCGGGTGAGAGGATTACAGGAATGTACAATCATCCGGGGCTCAAACTCAGTATTTTCCTGATGCTCTCCTTAAGCATCTACCAGGGATCCAGACTTCCCACACCTTCCCTAAATCACCTTCAGTGATTCAGAGTGCTGAGTGGACAGCACACAGCAGACATAACAAACCGCTGATGAGGCATCAGTAAGATTTTCCCTTGGTGCCTCTGCATACCATCTTTCTGGTTACCCCTAATCCAGACAGACATGCCTGCAAAGGAGATGCTGTCAAGACTCAAGAATCAGCCATAAACATAAAGCCCTCATTAACATAAAGCCTTCATGATGGGGTCAAACTGAGGAGATGGCTGTGTCACAAGATCAATACCTGCACTGTGTTCAGTAAAATGCTGACACACTGGGAAAAGCATCACACTCCCTCAGATCTGAAAGGTGCAGGAGAATGTTGACTGTGCCCTTGGGGGTGTATGGAGGGGTGCCTAATAGACACCCCATATACTTATGGACAAATGACACCTGAAAAAAGATTGTTCTCCCAACCCCCTTTACCTCGTCCTGCCCGAGGAGGACTTTTGTGGTGAGCACTGGCTTGCTGATGTCATTAGCCACATTGCTGGGCTCCAAGGAGACTAGTGTACCCATCTTTCCGAACTGGGTCACTACAACCAGGATGTGGCTGCTGAAGGCTGTGCAGATCACCTGGGTGGGCACACCACATACCACTTCTGTCTTCTGTTTAGATACTACCAATGGCTTGTCTTCCATGGTCTTGTTCTTCAGTGGAGGTTTCAGTTTTGAAACAAAAAAAAAAAAAAAAAAGGGAGGGAGCAGTTAGAATCAGATATAACCTGGAGCTCCAAAGAAGAAAGGTCAAACAGGGTGTCTCAAGCTGCAAGTGGTGGCACATGCCTGTCATCCTACCAAGGGAGACCAAGGTTGGAGGGTCCCGAGTTCGAGGCCAGCCTGGGGTATATGGGCGAGACCTATCATAATAACCCGTCCCAACTCAAAACTACGTATACGCATGCTCAGACAGGCTTTTGTTTGGGTCTTTGTTCTGCCACACAGCCTGAGATTACAGCCCATCGCTTGCCCCGCTGTCTCCTACTTGTAGATACCAGGGAGAAGGGAACCCGCCAAGCTCACCGGGGGACCCTGATCGTGCAGGACTGGGTACGGTTGGGACACTTCTGACTGCATCCGGTCCCGCAACCCACAACTAGCGCTCACCGCTTGGTGCGGTTGATCCGCGCCAAAAAGAAATATCAATTAACAACGGATCCTGCGCACACAGAAACGCGGGTCAAGTACTTCCGGTTCCGGTTCCTTGGTCCGGTCCGTGGGTCGCCGCGGTCCCAGAGCCTTAGGTTCCGCGTTGGAGTGGTGACCGTCAGGCTTTGTGTTAAAGGGACACTGTACCCCTAGGTCTAGGAGCTTCAAGACCCTGTGGGCGGTGCTTGAGCCCCGGAGTAGGGGCCTTTGTATCCGATCTGTGGAGTGGGATGGTAATAATAGTTAATATTTCTTTGCTTTTTTTTTGTTTTTCGAGATGAGGTTTTTCTGTGTAGCCAAGCTTGCTTCAAACCTAGAGATTTGCCTGTTTTCTGCCTCTTAAATGCTGGGATTAAAGGCATGAACCACTACTGTCTAGTTTATATTTGTTTTCATTTGGCTTTGGCTAAGGCATACTTAATATATATAACATGTTATATTTATTTGCTTGTTTGTTTTTTTTCAGGCAGGGTATCTATATAGCTCTCGTTGTTGTGGAACTCACTATGTAGACCAGACGGCCCTCAAACTCAGGGGAATCTGCCTGTCTCTGCCTTCAAGGGTCTGGGACCCTGTCTCAAGTAGCCTAGGTTGGCCAAGCATAACCTTGAACTCCTAATTCCCCTGCAAGTGCTGGGGCGACAGGCATGCACCACCATACTTGGTTTATGTGGTGATAAAATCCTGGAGTTTGGCTGGGCATTGGTGGCACACACCTTTAATCCCAGCACTCAGAAGGCAGCAAGAGGCAGGCAGATATCTGTCTGAGGACCACCTGGTCTACTGAGAGAGTTCCAGGACAACAAAGAGAAACCCAGCCCCCAAAAGCAAAAAGCCAAACCAAACCAAAACCCCCAGGAGATTGTGCGAACTAAGCAAGCACTCACCAACTGAGCTGAATCCTAGCCTCCATTCAATCTTTTCCTCCTTCCCTTCATTTTTAATTTTCTTCCTTCTTTTCTTTTGGGTCTTGACTACTCATTTACATTAGACATTGCTCAACTTACAGAATAATTAAAAAAATTAAATAGTATTTGTTTATTTTTTTATTTGTAAGAGTATTTTTGTCTGCCTGAATGTATGCATACCCTATATGTGCAGTACCCTCAGAGGCCGGAAGAGGGCGCTGGATTCCCTGGAACTGTAGTTACAGGCAGTTGTGAGCTGCCATGTTGGTGCTGGGAACCAAATTTGGTCTTTTGCAAGAGCAGTAGGTGTTCTTAACATTGGGCTATTAAATTACAACAATTCTTTCTTAAACGTATAAATTTCAAATTGAACATATTTCTCCTATTTGCCCTTTTCTCCCCTTCCTTCTGTTAGTCATCTTCATTTTTCTTTTTTTTTAAAACTTTATTTATTATTTATTTATTTATTTATTTGCCTTGGTGTTTGCCTGGAACTGGAACTACAGACAGTTGTTAGCTGCCATGTGGGTGCTGGGAATCGAACCCGGGTCCTCTGGAAGAGCAGACGGTGCTCTTAACGGCTGAGCCATCTCTCCAGCCCCATCATCTTCATTTTTCTAAACAAATTTATTTCTTTCATTACACACACACTCAGTTTCCTGTGACTGTAAAACCAGGAACCATAAATGAGAGAAAACATACACTATTTGTCTTTCTGAGACTGGCTTACTTTGCTTAACATGATTATCTTCAGTTTTATTTGTTTTCAAAAATGACATGACCTCATTTTTTTTGCATGTGGGTCTCTCTCTCTCTCTCTCTCTCTCTCTCTCTGTGTGTGTGTGTGTGTTCACATGTGTGTGGAGGTCAGAGGTTCAATTTAGGTCTGTTTCTTGGGAGTTGTATACCCATTTTTTTTCTGCCCCCTCCCTCCCTTCCTTCCCTCCTTCCTTCTGCTCTCTCTCTTTTTCTTTTTTTTTTAGACATGATCTCACTATGTAGCCTTGGCTGTCCTGGAACTCATTATGTAGAGCAGGCTGGCCTCAAACTCAGAGATTCACCAGCCTCTGCTGGGGTTAAAGGTTTGTGCCACCACACACTGCTACACTGAGTCTTGAGCTAGATAGGCTCTTTCACTGGTCTAGAGCTCACTAGTTAGGCTATTGCTGGCTGACAGCAAGCCCAGGGGTAGATATGCCTGTTCCCACATCCTCGGCTGGTACAGCTCTGATTTTTCAGGCTGTACCAGATCTCCAGGCTTTTTAGATATGGTCTCTGGGGGTGGAACTTTGTTTTTTTTTTTTTAACTTTTTATTTATTTATTTGTTTGCCTGAAACTGGGAACTGGAACTACAGACAGTTGTTAGCTGCCATGTGGGTGCTGGGAATTGAACTCAGGTCCTCTGGAAGAGCAGCCAGTGCTCTTAACCGCTGAACCATCTCTCCAGCCCCAAAACTTTGTTGTTTTTTTTTTTTTAAATTATTTATTCATGTATATGAGTACTTTGTCTTCATGCACACCAGGAGGAATCTGATCCCACTAGGGGATGGTTGTGAGCCACCATGTGGTTGCTGGGAATTGAACTCAGGACCTCTGGAAGAACAGTCAGTGCTCTTAACCACTGAGCCATCTCTCCAGCTGGAGCTTTGGTTTTTATGTTTGCAAGTTAAGAACTTCTCTGGCAGCTATCTCCCTAGTCCCACCTCATTCTTCTTTATGGCTGAAGCTCCACCGTGTACATACTTCATATTTTCCTTATCCATTCCTTTGTTGTTGTATACCTCGACAGTTTCATCTTTGCGGCTTCCTTAGAAACACTGAAAGCCCTTTGAAACTAGAATGCTCAAAAGCATGGTCTGACCCCACCCTGACCTTTCCTGATGTTCAACTTGATGCCTGGCCCTGTTCCCTGACCCCTACTCGGACTCAGAGGATGCTTGAGCCTGGGCTGCTGGCCCTCACCAGGTCCCAGCTAATGCCTGGAACTCCTGACCCTCACTGAGGCTCAGAAGAAATCGAGAGGAAGCCACTGCACTGCAGAACGAGGTTTTGCACTCAAACCAGAAAGCCCTTCCCTGCCGGACGTTTCACTGATTGGGAAAGTCTTGGGCAGATATGGGGAGAAATTGCAGCCTTGGGGCCCTTCCCCAGAGGTTGATAGCCCCGAGAACCCCACTCCAGAAGACTTTTTTGTGCCCTCTGCTGACTGCCTCAAAAAAGCCATGCTTCTGCTTACACACCAAAGTTCTTAGACAGCTCAGGCATTCTTTTCAATAAATTCCCTCCCTCCATCCTTGAGTTAATGACTCCTTATCCAAGCTCCGTCGAGTCGTATGAAGCTTGCTTCTAAAATGATTTCTCTTACACCAGTAAGAGAAAAGGCATGCATACAAAGCATGCTGGGAATAGACACAGATCGAGAGGAAAGTCGTTTCTGAGCGTTCTCGCAGTTGGCACGTGAAGGGGGAAGATTAGGGTTTCGTGGCACTAATAAATCAAGAAGCAAGGAGCGTATAGATTTCTCAGCAAAGTCTTTCTGTGGGTTCTAAATTTAAACACGCATCCGCCCACACACCGCAAAAGCAAATTGCTGGCGTGTTGCTTTGCTTAGAGAAATCTTCAAAAGCTTTTGATCCACCTTGTTATGCCTTCTCTCTCAGAGACAGAGGGTCCAGGAACTTTCCTTCCCCAGCATGTGGAAGCCCTGGAAACATACCCATCACCTTTGCAAAAGGGATACTGGAGAACAAGGTGGACAACATTCTTGCCACATCCTTTTAAGCAGCTAGGTGAGGGGTTGACTTAGGGCTGGTTTGGATCTTGATGCGTTGATCAAGTCAGAAGGAACACTTGGAAAAGGTCGTCAGGCTGACGTGCTGTTTCAGGGAGGGGCCCTCTCCATGGCTTAAATGAATGCAGGGTTGGGACGGGACTCACATAGTCAGGGCCCAGTGGGGAAAGCACTTTCTGTGCCGGTATGAGGACCTGAGTTCAAATCTTCAGAACCCATGTAAATACCCGCTGTGGTAATGTGTGTTTGTAACCCCCTTTTCCTTAGGTTGCTTTTGTCAGGGTCTTTTACATCGGCAAAAGGTAAAGTGAGACTACAATGGACATAGTAGTACCAATGCAGGGGTCAGAGTATTATCGAGGCCAAGTGTGGTCGTGTACCTGTACCCCGTACTTGGGAGGCTGAGGCAGGAAGATGGCAAATTTGAGGCTAGCCTGGACTACATAATGAGACTCCTGACTGAAAAGAAAATTGATTAGAGAAGCTGAGGGTGAGGCTCTATTGATAGAACATTTGCCTAGCATGCAGATAGGGTAGCTTTGATCACTACACTGCAGAAAATGGAGTGTTATGGTGCATGCCTGTCACTCTAGTACTGGGCAGTCAAGGCAGGCAAGAGGATCAGGAGTTCAAAGCCAGCCTGGGCCACGTAGGGTGTTCAAGGCTAGCTTTGGATACATGAGATCATGTCTTTAAAAAAAAAGGTTGAAGTGGCTGGAGAGATGGCTCAGTCGTTAAGTGAATTGCTTGCTTTTCCCAAGGAACCAGCTTTAAATGACAGGGCCTTCAAGGCTGCTAACAACTGCCTGAATTTCCAGTTCCAGGAGGTCCAAGGTCTTTTTCTGGTGTCTTCGTTTACTAGGCAGCCATGTGGTACACAGAGACATGCAGGCAAAACACTCATATGTATGAAAAATTAAAAGTACAAAAATAATAATAAAATAAATTGGTTGGGCAGTGGTGGCCTAAGCCTTTAATCCCAGCACTCAGGAGGCAGAGGCAGGCAGATCTCTGTGAATTCAAGGCCATCATGGTCTACAAAGCCTGTTTCAGGACAGCCAGGGCTATTACACAGAGAAACACTATCTCACCCCCCCAAAGAATGAAATTGATTGGTTGAGGTCTGAAGAGATGCCTCAGCAGGCATGAGTGTTGGCTGCTCTTCCAAGAACATGGCTGTGTTCCCACCACCTGCATCCCATGACTCACAACCTCCTGTAATTCCAGCTCCAGGGATCCTATATCTTATTCCAGCCCCCCAAGTCACCCACAAATACATTACATACCCTCACACAGACATATACACATAAATAAAAATATAAACCTTTTTGTCTTTTGGTTTTTCAAGACAGGGTTTCTCTGTGTAGCCCTGGCTATCCAGGGACTTACTCTGTAGACCCACCTGGCCTTGAACTCAGAGATCCACCTGCCTCTGCCTCCCAAGTGCTGGGATAAAAGGCACTCACCATCACAGCCCAGCTCAATAAATCTTTAAAATTTAAAATTTAATAATTTAAAAAATTAAAGTTCTTGAAAATTAACACTCCAAATACCACAAATTTGTTTAATACTCAATACATTTTGGGTTGTGAATGTAGTCAGGGTTGACTGACAGAAATAAAGATTAGAGAGTTGATCTGGGTATTGGAAGGGTCATAATTTTTTTCTAACAAGCTGCATAGTGATTTGACCATGATCCTCCTGGTGTGGGGAATTTTCCAGTACTGCAGTAAAAAGTTGTGTGGTGGTTTCATATTTACTTATTTTTTTTCCCCAAAGGTGCTACTTCCTCATTGATTATCTAAATCAAATGGTTTCTTTAAAAAATATTTATTTTATGTGTTCATGTGACCTGTCTCTATGCACACCAGAAGAGGAAATCAGATCCCATAACAGATGGTTGTGAGTCACCATGTGTGGACTGAACTCAGAGAGAGCAGCAGCCAGTGCTCTTAGCCACTGAGCCATCGCTCCAGCGCCTCAAATAGCTTCTTTGAGAGTCATTATTTGGCAGCCTGGCCCCTCCTCTCTGGCCCCTCCTCTCTAGCCCTTTGGCCCCTCCTCTCTGGCCCCTCTCTCTGGCTCTCTGGCCCCTCCTCTCTGGTCCCTCCTCTCTGGCCCTTTGGCCCCTCCTCTCTGGCCCCTCTCTCTGGCTCTCTGGCCCCTCCTCTCTGGTCCCTCCTCTCTGGCTCTCTGGCCCCTCCTCTCTGGTCCCTCCTCTCTGGCTCTCTGGTCCCCTCCTCTGTGGCCCCTCCTCTCTGGCTCTCTGGCCCCTCCTCTCTGGCCCCTCTTCTCTGTGCTTGCTCCTATGAGCACGGTGCATGTAGAGGTCACAGGATAACTTTAGCTGTCCTTGGGCTCTTTCACTATTTATTTAGAGACAGTTGGCCTGGAATTCACTAAATAGGTTAGGGTAGCCAGCCTGTGCGCTCTCGAGATCCTGCCTGCCAGTCATCTTTTTAGACAGTCCATACAAATGATTCCTACAGCCTGGGATTTTTTTAATATGGCTTCTTTACTGAGCACCGCACCTCCAAGGTTCTCTCACAGTGTGACCGGTGTCTGCACCTCTGTTGCAAGGAGTCTCTGGCCCTGTCTGGCCAGAGGTCCAGACATGTCCATGGCCGCTTTTTCCCCAAAGAAACACACAGACATTTATATTAGGCCCATGGCTCAGACATATTGCTAGCTATCTCTTCCATTTTTTAAAAGTTTTTTTTTGTTTATTACATATACAGAATACAGAAGAGGGTGTCAGATGTCATAGATGGTTGTGAGCCACCATGTGGTTGCTGGGAATTGAACTCAGGTCCTCTGGAAGAACAGTCAGTGTTCTTAACCTCTGAGCCATCTCTCCAGCCCCTAGCTCTTTCATCTTTTTTTTTTTTTTTTTTTTTTTTTTTTTTTTTTTTTTTAAAAAAAACTTTTTTTTTTTTTTTTTTTTGCCTTGTTGTTTGCCTGGAACTGGAACTACAGACAGTTGTTAGCTGCCATGTGGGTGCTGGGAATTGAACCCGGGTCCTCTGGAAGAGCAGACAGTGCTCTTAACCGCTGAGCCATCTCTCCAGCCCCTAGCTCTTTCATCTTAATTCAACTCATTTCCATTAATCTGTCCTGCCATGTGGCCTGTGGCTCACCTGTATTCCTTACATGCTGATTCTCTGACAGCTGGATCACCTCTGTCTGGCTCCACCCTCCTTCTACCTGTGCTTCAATACCTGCCCCCCCCCCCCCCCCCCCCCCCCCCCCCCCCCCCCCCCCCCCCCCCCCCCCCCCCCCCCCCCCCC
>PVIH01015100.1:0-50926 GCA_004025045.1 Sigmodon hispidus
CAAAGAAGTCACACTTTCTAACCTTGTATATCCTTATTCAAGATCCCTTCCCACTCCCACCACACCAGGTCATTCTCTTTTCTCCACAACTCCCCATCCCCTCCCTTGAGCAGCAGGCAGTCACAAGGTCTCACTGTCCCATTATTGCTTAGTTCAGTCTCCACTCCTGGCAGATACAGTTTTCTCACCCCAACCTCAAGACTGAGTCAGGTGTTCCTCTAAGGGGAGTGGGATCCAAGGTGTCAGTCCAGGGTGTTTCTGATCCCAGGCTGTTCAGGAGTTGTAGTTTGCTGCTTGGGCATGCTTGGCTTTTTTCTTGGTTTTTTTTTTTTTTTTTTTTTGATGTTTAGAGTCCACTAATGAATGAGTACATCTCCTGCTTATCTTTCTGAGTTAGTGATACCTCACTCAGTAAGATATTCTCCAAATCTATCCATTTGCCTGCAAATTTTAGGATATCATTTTTTGTTACTGCTGAGTAGTACTCCATTGTGTAGATGTACCACAGTTTCTTAATCCATTCTTCAGTTGAGGGCCATCTAGGTTGTTTCCAGGTTCTTGCTATTACAAATAATGCTGCTATGAACATAGTTGAGCTAATGCCTTGGAGTGTGACTGTGCATCTTTAGGGTATACACCCAGAAGTGGTATTGCTGGGTCCTTGGGGAGATTGATTCTCAATTTTCTGAAAAACCGCCATATTGCATTCAAAAGTGGCTGAACAAGCTTACACTCCCACCAACAATGGAGGAGTGTTCCCTTGTTCTGCATCCTCTCCAGCATAGGCTGTCCGCTGTGTCTTTTATCTTAGCCTACCTAACAGGTGTCAGATGGTATCTCAAAGTTGTTTTGATTTTCATTTCTCTGATGGCTAAAAATGATGAGCACTTTTTCAGGTTCCTTTTAGTCATTTGTAATTCTTCTACTGAAAATTCCCTTTTTAGATCTGAACCCCATTTTTTGATTGGGTTATTCAACATTTTGGGTTTCAGATCATACTTTGAAAATCTGTATTCCACACAAATGGAAAACTTTGAAGAAATGGACAGCTTTCTGGACAGGTACCATCTACCTAAATTAAATTAAAATCAGATCAGTTATCTAAACAGGCCTATAACCCTTAAGTAAATTGAAGCTGTCATTAAAAGCCTCCCCAAAAATAAAAGCCCTGGTCCAGATGGTTTCAGGACTGAATTCTACGAGACATTCAAAGAAGAATTACTCCCGTTGCTCCTCAAACTATTTCACACAGTAGAAACTGAAAGAATATTGCCAAATTCTTTTTATGAGGCCACAATTACCAGCCCTGCATTTCTAGGATGAAACCTACTTGGTCATGGTGGTTGATATTTTTTTATACATTGTTGTATACAGTTTACTAAAATTTTGTTGAGAATTTTAGCATCAATATTTATGAGGGAAATTGGTTGTAATTCTCCTTCTTTGTTGTGTCTTTGAGTGGCTTTGGTATTAGGGTAATTGTGGCCTCATAAAAGGAATTTGGCAATATTCCTTCAGTTTCTCCTTTGTGAAATATTTGAGGAGTAATGGTGGTAATTCTTTTTTTAATGTTTTCCATTTGTGGAATACAAATTTCCAAGTATGATCTGATAATTCTCTGGATTTCCTGGGGGTCTGTTGTTATGTCCCCCTTTTCATTTCTGATTTTGTTGATTTGAACAAACTCTTTTTCTGTTTTTTGATTAGTTTTGCCTCAGGGCTTATCAATCTTGTTGACTTTCCACCCAAGTGCAAAGGAATATACATATTTCTCAGCTCCTCATGGAACTTTCTCCAAAATTGACCACATAATTGGTCATAAAGCAAATATCAACTGATACAAAAAAAAATGAAAATAATCCCTTGTAACATATCGGACCACCATGGCCTAAAGTTAGAGTTCAACAACATCAAAAATCAAAGAAAGCCTACCACCTCATGAAAACTAAGCATCACTCAGCTGAACCATCTCTGGGTTAAGAAAGTAATTAAGAAAGAAATCAAAGTCTTCCTAGAATTTAATGAAAATGAATCCACAACATATCCAAACTTGTGGGACACAATGAAAGCTGTCTTAAGAGGAAAATTCATAGCACTAAATGCCTACCTGAAAAACCTAGAGAAATCTCACACTAGAGTCCTAACAGCTCAGCTGAAACCTTAGAACAATTAGAAGCAAGCTCACCTAGAAGGAGTAGATGGCAGGAAATACTCAAACTTAGAGCTGAAATCAATACAATTGAAACAAAAAGAACAATACAAAGAATCAATGTTGTTCTTTCAAGATCCTTAAAATATTGTGTTGGAATTTTGATGGGCAGTGCATGGAATCTGTAGACTGCTTTTGGTAAAATTGCCATTTTACTATGTTGATCCTACCTATCCAGGAACATGGGAGATCTTTGAATTTTCTGATATCCTCTTTCATTTCTTTCTTCAGTAATTTAATATTTTAAAGCTTCCTTGATGATGGCTGAGTGATAAGCTGATTTATGGATGTGTCAGAATTCTGTTAGGAGTCACTACATTACTATGTTCTGTTAGTAGAACAATAGCTGTAGAACAATTCACTGAACACAAAAGTCAAGCTGGTGCTTATGTAAAAGCTTCATTGCTACTGAATGAAATTCATACACATAGAAAACAAAGATTACCAAAACCCAGTTATAAACCATTTGGTTTGCAATAAAAATTATTAATTGTCACAAAATTAACTGAGTTCTAGAACAGGACATTTCAGTTGGTGGTAAGTTATTTACAGTTGGGGCCAAGTCTCCTTGTTTTTGGTGGACACTATATTTTTTCATATATGTATATATTTTAAAGGTTATACACTAGTATGTTTCCATATGTGTTGGTTAGTTGTATGTCAACATGGTATAAGCTGCCACCATCTGAAGGGAGGGAAATACAGTAGTGTAAATGCCCTCACAAAATATGGCTGTAAGTCATTGTCTTGAAAAGTGGTAGATTAGAGCAGGACCTAGAACACTGTGAGTGGAACTATTTTGGGGTTGTTTGTTATGGGTTTACAAGAAAACATGTTGATCAAGCAATGATAAAAAAGCCAGTAAGAATCCTCCTCCAATATCTGTGCATCAGCTCCTCCCTCTAGTTTCCAGCCCTTCTTGACTTCCTTCATTGATTCAAGACAATGTGGAAGTACAAGTCAAATACACCGTTTTCTTTTCATCTTTCTTTAAGCAATAGTATTTCATCACAGTAATAATAACCTTAATAGAATAGTGTATGACTCCTCAGGCAACCCTTCATGTTGGCTATGCTTCCTTGCATTTCAACTGTTACTAATCTTTTCCATCTCCCTTTCCTTTCAAATCTACAACTTGTTTCCTTCCCTATTTCACTCTATGTACAAAGTCTATTTCTCCTTTGGAAGATCCTCACCTTCCCCAAGTTCCATACTCAATATCTAAGTTTGTAGTTATTCAGAAAGTATCATGCCCACTGCAAGTTTAACAGCTAACATTCATGAATGAAAGGAAATGTACCAATATTTGTCTTTTTCAGTCAGCATTATTTCACACAAGATTATTTTTCAATTGAAGCAAAAAATCATTTACCAGCAAATGTCATGATTTTCTTTTTTATTTTTAACACTAAATAATATTCTATTGTGTATATGATCCACATTTGCATTATTCAATTATTCTATTGATGGACATATTGAACAACAATGAACATGATTGATCAAGTGTCTCAATGGTAAGTAGGATGGAGAGTCCCTTGAGTTTTATACCTCAAATATTCTAGCTGCATCTTTAAGTAGATTTATTCGCAGATATCCAAGGAACTGATATACTGATTTTTATAGAGGATCTACAACCCTATCAACATAATTCAAAGTAAATTAAGATAAAACAAATGTAACATATCAGAGTTTGACAACTATAAACAAAGATCCCAAGAGAAGGCACAAGAATCAGCAACCTACTTATTCACAAACTTAGGAATTCCATAAATCATTAAATTAGAAATGATAATATATACACAGATAACCTGATACAGATCTGTGAAAGCCCTGTGCATGCTCACACAGTCTCTGAGTGCACATCATCTTTGATCATGCTAATTAACAGGGCTTTGTTTTCCTAGTGACCTCATTCCTTCTGGCTATTTTTTTTTCTGCCTGCTCTTTCACAGGGTTCCTGAGGATTTGAAATAAATATAACATTTATTGTTAAGTACTATAAGTTATCTTACTCTGTGTAAGCCCCTATTTACTGCTAGGTGCTACAGAAAGAATCTTCTATGATGGTATCTGAGGAAGATGAGTATCTGTGACTACAGCAGAATGTCATTAGAAATCATTTTGTCACTTTATCCATTTAGTAAAACAGTAGTAGTATTTGGTTTTACTCTAGGTTCCTGGGCTATCTAGTCTCAGGTTCTGTCAAATAGTATAGTGTATGGGTTTCATTTTCTAAATAGGGCCTCAAGTCAAATCAGAAATTGTTTGGTTATTCTCCCAAGTCTGATGACACAATTCTACTAGCATATCTTTCAGGTAGTGCATGATTATAGATCAAAGGGTTTGTGGCTAACTTGGTGCTCATACTTCTGTTTAGTGTCTGGAACAGCAGCATTCAGAATGAAAGATACTAAAACTTAGAGGTGAAAGCTCTTTATAGATACCAACTTGACATGTTCAAATTCAGTAAGTTGTTTAGGTGTTAAGCAATGGGGCTGTTGCATCAGTTTGTAGAAAGTAATATATATGGTCTTGGCAACAACATGGTTCTTTGAGACCCATGTGAACATAACTTTAATAAAATTAACACAATTCATTTATTTTAAACTTCATTGGCTACCAAGAAATGACAGATTGAGTCTCTGACTCTTGTTATTTGAAAATTTCACTTAGATTGCATTTATATTTGTTTATAATCCCTGAAGTTTCTGATGTACTATTTATCCATATTACCCATAAAACTGCCCTTAATTGTAGTAGTTTCTGGTTATATTCCTTCCATTATCCCTTCTCCCTTCCACTTGTACTTCTCATTTCACTATCATCCAATATATCCATATTTTATTTATATCTGTTTGTAATATTCATCTATTCTGTTTCCCTACCTTAGTGAATATACTTCTACTTTCTTCACTTATATCTAACCTCTGTGATCCTAAGAATTTTAGCCTGTTTGTCATTGATTTAACCACTAAAATGAACATCTAACTGGATACATATCATATTTGTCTGTCTGAGTAATCTTATGTAAGATAATTTATTAATGATTTCATCCATTTACCTACATATTTCATGATATGATTTTTAACAGCTCAATAATACACTAATGTATGAATGCACTACATTTTCTGTATTCATTCCTGTGTTGAAAGACACCTAACTTGCTTCTAATCTCAAGTAATTATGAATAAAGTAACAGTGAATATTGTTGAAGTACCTCTATAGTAGAATGAAGTGGTTTTGGGTATATGCCTGGAAGAGGTATGGGTGGATCTTGAAAACTGATTTCCATTTTCCTGAGGAAAAGTCACAGTGATTTCTCCATTGTCTATACAAGTATACAGTCCCATCAGCAATACATTAGTATTCCTAAAAACTCCACATCTTTGACAGTATCAGCCATTACTTATTTTATTAGTCTTTGCTATTCTTGTTTTTGTAACAAATATCAAAGTAAATCTTGATTTAATTTCTCCGATAGCTAAACAAGTGGAACATTACCTTAAGTATATCTTACTCATTTGAGTGGCCTATTTTAAGAACTCTCTATTTAAATCTGTAAATCATTTTTAACTAGATAATTTATTTCCCTGATATGTATGCTGCATATATATGTATATATATACATATATATATTTGTGTGTATGTGAATCTGAAAATATGAATCTTAAAATTATTAATATCAATTTGAAAATATGAATTAGTATAAATTAATAAAAAATTAATATTAATCTGAAAATATGCCTTTCAAAATCTGTGAGAAATTTTGATGGGAAGTATTTTGAATCAGTATATTGTTGTACTAAAATTCTGATCCATGTGCATGGGAAAACTTGCCATCTTAAGATATCTTCTTTAATTTTTTTCTTAAATATCTTAAATTTTTTATAGGTATACAAGTCTTTCATCTGTTTTGTTAAGAGGTAATTTAAGATATTTGATGCTGTTTTGATACTTGTTGTCTTTCTGTTTTTTTACTTAGTCCATTTGTCATTTGTATAGCATAAAATCATTAGGGTTTTATGTGAGCTAATTTTCTATCCAGCTACTTTGCTGAAAGTAGCTCATATCATCTGTACGAGTTTCGATGTTGGATATTTAGGGACATATACACACACATACACACACACAATCATATCATCTGCATCTAAAGCTACTTTGATGTCTTTCTTTTCTACTTTTATCTTCTTGACTTCCTTAAGTTGTGTTAACCTCTACCTAAGACCTCAAACACTACATTGAATGAGTATGGGGAGAATAGATTCCCCTTATCTAATTTTAGAGGCAATTCTATGTTACTAGTGGAATTATTGTAAATTGCTTTTATTTTGTTGAGATATAATGGCCCTTGCATCCCTAGTTTATCTAGGTTTTTTTGTCGTGAAGGGATGTTGGATTGTGTCAAAGGTTGCCATTTATTCACCTAACAAAATGTTTATCATGTGATTTTTAATCTTTTATTTGTTTATATGATAGAGCAGTTTTATTGCCTTATGTATGTTGAACCATTCCTGTATCTCTGAGGTAAAACTTACTTGATCATGTTGGACTATATTTTTGATGTTTTCTTTGGTTTGGTTTGTAAATATTTTATTGAGAATTGTTGCATATATGTTCATATTGTAAACTGGTCTGTTTCTGTTTCTTAGTTGGGTCTTTATGTGCTTTAGTTATTGTGATATTGTAAATTTTTAAAGAAAAATAAGCAATACTTCTTTTGTTTATATTTTGTAAAATAATTCCATTGAAAAGTCAGATTTGGTGTTTTCACAGCATCACAATTTTTCTAGACATTTTTTGCCTAATTTTTAAAATGTATTTAATATTTACTTAAAATTGTGGTATTCATTTCTTCTATATAATTTTCAATATCTTAGATTCTTCAATTTCTTATACTTTATGGGTTACTTTGACTTATGAAGCTTTTGTTTTACTTCCTTAAATTTGTGTGTTTTTATAAACTTAATTATTGGATTTATCATCACTTTTTAAAGTTTCTTGGACATATTCATAATGACTATTTTGAAGTACTTATTTTGTGCTTCAGCTGTATATTACATTTTTCAGACTGTTACTTAATATGCTTTTGTAGTAGCATTAGTCATCTGGATTTAGGATGCCTGTAACTCTTGGTATTAATATTTTGGTTATCTTTTGAGGAATTTTTTTATCCTTGGTTTCTGTTATCTTGTTTGGATCTTGGAAGTGTATACTGGCTTTGAATTCTCTGGTTTGAAGTGCTTCTATATAACTTTGAGGATTTGACACTGGTAGTCCTGTGTAGAACAAGTTTCTAAATAATATTAGGAATTAATTGAAATGTTTTAGAAAAGTTCAATGTGAGGAGATGGTTGAGTGTGTTCACAAAAAGGAACAAGTTGGAACTACTTACTAGGATCTGTTGAGTTCCAGGGAACAGAGGAGGAAAACCAAGAATGTCTGCTGTTGCTGACCCACTAGAGAGCTGTGGATTAGACTGGGAAATTGTAATTAGAATAGGAGAAGGAGCTTCAGATTTGCCTACCTGATTTTCTACCTGAGTGTGTAGTCAGAGGAGTTTCATCAAGTGACACATTTGCTGTTCGTCGCTAGACAAAATAATTAGATGAAAAAAAATAGATTCTAGAAAATTTGTAGACTTCTTAGGGAATGGAAGAAGAGTCAACATAGTCTTTTTATAATGATATATGTTAAAAGTCATTATTAGATGGTAGTGCCCTATGATACTGAACAAGAACATGACACAATATATTTTATATTGTATTTTCACATATTAAATATTGCTTAAGTAACATCTAGGTTATGCTTCTATGTAAGATGTTTCTCTAAATAGTATGACTATTATATATTTTATATGAGAAAAATGTTCTTTATTTTGGAACTACCTGGGAATACATCATAGTGGACATTCTTTTGTTTCTAAGAGAAACCTTGGTATATCTCCAAAAGATATTTCAGCTGTGCCTGCTAACTTGGCATGGTTTCTTAAAATAAGACCCAAATTGGGAATGGATTTCTTTAATACCATGACCTTAAGGAACTTCTTATTTTCAAGTATTCCCACGATCAGCTTCCCAAACTTGGCTGAATTGCCATTTTATTAACCTCTGGCCCCATTAAATAACTTCAGCTTAATGCTTTGATTGCCACTTCCAAGATTTGAAGCAGTGTTTTGTACAGGACTTCAGTTTTTTGATGAAAATAATAGGGGATATTGATTTTTCAGATATGTTTTTTCTCTTGTAAGAACTGAGTGAAAATTTCCACATTTCTAGTACAATTTTAAATGAAAGTGTCTCACTATGTAGCCCACTCTAGGCTCAAGCTCCAGATTCTTTGATTATAACATGCGCCACCACATGGTGCTTCTTAGATTTTGAAATGAAAACAAAGGTTTCCATTTTATTTCAAAGGCTCCTGTGTAGAACATAAAAACATTATTAAGGGGCTGTTATGGAAGTAAAGGCACAGGTAGCAGGCCACTCTACCAGAAAGAGTAACCATGTATGATGATGATGATTTTGTCAAAAATGACAAGGGGGAGATTGTTTTTAAAAAAATAGGCACAATTTCTCTTCATTGAAAAGGAACCTGTGATAGATAGTTTTCTGTGAACTTGACATAAGATAAAAACATCTGAGAAAAGGGAGCCACAATTAAGAAAATTTCTTCATAAAAAATGACTTTAAAGTTGTGTGATAGGAAGGAAGAGGGGATCTGGAAGACTGCATATAATCAAATACATTAATCAGAATTGTTTTAAATTATATATTTTTATAAATGCATAAATTATATATACATATGAATATTCCTCTATAAGATAAAGCTGCATACAAGCTTGTAGGGTATTTTCTTAGTTAGTGATTGATGGGAGAAGAACTCATACTATTAGAGGTGGTACCACTTGTGGGTTTGTTGTCTTTTGTTCTTTTGAAAAGCAGGTCAAGAAAGGCAAGTAAACAGATACTTCTATGGTCTCTATGACATTTCCAGCCTCAAGTTTTGTTCCTTGTTTGAGTTTTTGCTCTGGATTTTTCCAGCGGTAAACTACAGATGTGAAACATAAACCATGTAAATCTTCTCCCCTACCTAAATTGTTTTGGTCCTGGTTTTACATCAAAGCCTACATAACCTTAACTAATCAAAATGATCAAAATGGTCTAAAATATATTATTGGTATTAAAGGGGAAAAAAGAAAAAAGTTAAAAAAATGAGAGTAGAGGTAAAGACAAAGAGATTAAAAATATTAGTCAGTGTTGATACTATATTTAGGATTTTGTGTGTATACGTATGTGTGTGTGAGCGGGCACTCATCCACACACATGCATGCACTCTGAGTGCGGTGTATGTACATGTAAATATGTTTTGTTTTAATACTTGGAGAATCCAGAAGAGATTTCCTTTATTATTCCCCCACTTATTTCCTTGACACAGGGACTGGGCCAACATTACGGATGTATAGAATGGCAGTATGAAAATTTGTAATCTGGTTAATATATAAAATAGAAAAAATAATTTTCAATAAAAATACCTCTTGTGGGTTGCCACTATTTTACCCAGAGTATCTGAGTTAGTGAATATAAATCTTGGTATTATAAATGAGCTATTTCTCTACAAGCCACTGTTCACAGAGGCACAACAAGCTAAAAACAAAACTGATTATGGCTACTTCTTTCTTTGTCTACCATAACTGAAGAAATGAAACCATAAGTCGAAATATACTGCAAACTTCAGTTTCAAGTTGTATAGAAATCAATGTATAAATGCTTGATAAATTTTTTTCTCCTGATTAATTATACTATTACGATCTATTAGTTAAAAAAAGATATCAGTAGTTTTATCCATTACTCGGTAATAATACTGGCCTGTTATTGAAGGTATATAGACTGTTGCAACAGTGGTGTGACTGTTTGAGAGTTTCCAACTGCTTCTTATTGAATTTGAGTTTTTGTGCACTAAAGATAATTCATATTTAACACTGTAAATATGTCAAAAAGCCACAACCTGTGGAGAAAAGTTCTGCATATGCATTAAAAATCATATAGGCCCTGTGGAAGAACTTATTAAATTTTGTTGTTGTGTGTGAAAAATAGTCATATTGTAAAACTGACTTCTGAATGCCTATTTCCGTATTACATATTATAGATGTGTGATGTTCTCAACCTTGGACAAAAAGGCCTTTACCAACAGTGGACCAAGATTAAAGCTCATAAGAGGTCCAAGTACTGAAAATAAGTAATCATTTATCCCCAAATTA
Organism: Sigmodon hispidus; assembly: GCA_004025045.1. Classification (NCBI taxonomy): domain Eukaryota; kingdom Metazoa; phylum Chordata; class Mammalia; order Rodentia; family Cricetidae; genus Sigmodon; species Sigmodon hispidus. The sequence goes on from PVIH01015100.1 coordinate 10,467, forward strand.
CACATATGTGTTAGAGAGTCCAAGGGAACAACAACAACAAACATATTTCATATGAGAGCATGGTAAAAAGATCTGTGTTCAGAAGAGGGGGAATTTTTACCAGGTAATTATATCTTATGAACATTTCATGGGCTTTGCACTTATAACCTTATACAAGCTGTGGTTTACGTGCAAAAAATTAACTAACATCACCAAGATTCTGCTTGGATAGTTTAGGTTATCATAAGTCAATATTCTTACCTAAGAAGCTACTAGCAGTTGATAACTGCTGTGTGGGGATATTCAGTTTCCTTCGGGGTTCTGGACATGGGTAAGTTGTGTAGGTTTTATTGGATGGCTTCATACCTATGCACATACAGACAATACTAGTTGAACTTAGTAGGTTCTCTTAAAAGGAAATAAAATGACTTAAAGATTAGAGAAGCACATTGTGGGGGAACTGTGGGAGTTTCAGTCATTTGGATAGATACAACCAGTTTTTTGTATATATGTATAAATTCTGAAAGAACAAATAAAAATTATATTTATGTATGAATATATATATATCATTTAGAATGGCTTTAACAAACTTCTATGTCTTCATCAACAAAATTTTAATTATGAATCAAAAGTTCAACTATATATTTCATTTCATTTGCTTAGATATAACTTGACCTTTATGAAAAATATGCAGAGCATATTTATATAGAGTTTTGAAAAAATGATCTTTCAAACTACAAGTTAAAGTACTACAATGACTTCTAAATTTCAAAACAAATAAATACTCATTTTATATTATTGAATATATACCTTTAATGGGTAAAGAGTTTTGAGTGCCTTGTCTAAATATTTTTTATGCAGAATATTATATTTTTTTCGGAAATACAAAATATTTTGTTTAGTTAAAATTATCAGAATAAAGAAGAAAATGCAGCAGAATATTCTGCTGCTACTGTTAAAACTGACTTGAAATTTATATACTTCTTCATTTTTCTTCCTATATCGTTTTTCTGTTGCCAGAAATATACTCTTGGTCCCCTGATTCACAGATGATCATTCTTCAAAATTGTTGTTCAAGACACTATTAACAAATACAGTTGTCATAATTTTACATGATAGCAAGTTAAAACCTTTCTAGGAAATTCAACTTATTTGAATTTGGGTAGCAATTTAGTGTCTAAAATAATCAATTGTGGCATAGACTAAGAATCATTACTTCAATCAATACAAAGTCCTCTTGTTGGGGTAGTAGTGACTGAGGAAAATATTTTTTCAAAGTGCAAGTAAAGATATTTCTAAAAGAAGATATTAGACGCTGCAAATAATTGGCCACAATGTTCTTTTAAATTTTTAATGACTATGGAAGCTAAACTCTAAGCCAAGTATAGTATTTTGTGAATAAGTGATAAGCAAAATGAAATGCACATAATTGCATCCCTAGTGTGAATAAAAAGGAGGTACACTCCTAATTGCAGTGAGTCAAATATAGATGCCAAGGTACCAGATACACAAGATTTGGTGCTTTCTCTGAAAGAAAGCTATTTTGTGGGAATCATCTACCAAAGAGAATGAAATTATCTACTGTGTCCAGGGTTACATAAAAATGTCACAAGTAATTCATAGGTAAAAGTGTAAGAAAAAAATACTATGTGGTAGAGTAACCTACAAGAACTCACAGAATGGCCCTGGCTAGGTCTCCAACTAATAATGAAGGTGTTGCCTAACAGGTCTTCTCCTACAATCAAATGAAAAGCAACCCCAAGTGCCGTCACAAAACTTACAGCCAACAATGAATAGAGGTAGAGGCAGAGATACATTGTTGAGCACTGGGCTAAGATCTTGGTCCAGCTGAGAGCAGAGGAAGAGAGTCTACATAAGCAAGGGGATAGGGCTTATGAGGAAAATTCCCATTGATGGCTGGCTGGAGCTGTGGGGAGCTCACTGAATCAAGAACAGCCACTGGGGAACCATAAGAAAAGGAACTGGTCCCTCCAAGGATAGGCAACTGTACATGGGCAGAATGTGGAGCCTCAAAAGGAGGTTTCAGACTGTGTTTCTGTGCATGGATTGGTACCTTGGAGCCCATTCCTTCCAGAGGAGCACCTAATTCAGTCTTGATATTAGCATGAGGAAATTGAACTTGCTTAGAGTGGATGCTAAGAGTATCTATCTTGGTACCTCTTGCCCTTTTTAGGGAGGAAATGAAGGATGGGGAGAAGGGATGCTGAAGGCTGACCAGGAGTGATTGTGAGGGGAAAGGGATGGAGAGCAAGAGGATACATAGAAAAAATACTTTACTTTATAAATAATAATAAAAATATTATACCATATGACAATATTATACATTTTCTAGTGAAATATATAATAGACCAGAAAAATACTTCAAATTTCAGAAATGTCTATACCTTTGTCTCGTTGATCCTAAATCAATAAAAGCAACAGTATAAAATTTGACATTGATGTTTCTTTAGGATTTATCTTTTTTATTCAAAACGATCACAATAAAGTATAAGTATTTTATGAAAATAAGTTAAACCATTTATTGACAGCCATAAGAATATTCTTTTACCTTGAAATCTGGATCAATTTACTAGCTGCAATTTTTTGAACTTGACATGAGTTCCCCATGAAAGACTCCATGATAGGAGATTTAAAATATCTGTCTATTTCAGTGAAAATTACATGATTAGAGAATTCTAAAATTAAAAATGACTTAGCAAAATGTTTAGTTTAAATAAACATTAACATGATATAATTTTAAACATTTGTCAGCACTTTTAAAACATGACATAACATTAAATAGTGAGTGCTGATATAATCACACATGATAGCCAACACTAACTTGTTCTTGACAATGATTCAAGGTAAGAGATCACATATTTCAACCCTCATTATGGAGATGTGAAAACTGAGGTTCCAAGCAAATAAACAGAAGAATAGGAGAATCATAAAACCAAGGCCAGGAACTTAGTTGTCCATTTTCTTCCATGGAATCCTTATGAAGATTAGACTAACTAGAAATGACTGAGTTACATCATAGTGGTCATACATTTAGTATACCTCAAATTAGCAAATGGAGAAGGATTTTTGCTTGAATAAGTAACACAAGTACACACCAATATGCCTAGATTTCTGAAGAGATGGTTTGGTTATGAGGCCTAAAAATGAATATGATTGGTATCCTGTAATTTAGTAGCACTAACTACAAACCTTCCCACTAAAAATATATCTAAGATGTAGACATGAATGTGAAACAAGCTATACTACAATAAGTACATATTAAAAAGCAAACCTTCCAATAATTAAGATACTTGTAAACAAAAAGGTTCTATATTTCTGTAGTGAGGAATGTTTTTAACATCATAGAAAATTAAAAGTTGAGATAGACCTTTTGTTGCATTTGTGGTTTAGAAAATAATTTTTACCAAGTGTTTTGCACTAGTTCCCATGGACTTCAATTCTGAGAAATGATTAATCCTATAGACACTTTTAATTTCTAATACTGACAGCATTCTCTCAGCCTCTATCCCTTAATACTATTGTATCAGAATAGAAACATTATGCAAAGTAATGTGAATTAATATTTGTGCCAATATTAACTTGTATCTAAATGATTTCAAAAATTTCTGTATGTGGAAAAAAATACTTGTGGATAGATCATTATGCACTTATTGAGCAATAGTGAAGAACTCTTCCAATGCATTATTAAAAATTGATGTTGGTGCTAAGAGAGGGCCCTGTGTGTCTTTCAGTCTGAAGGCTAATACATTTTATATTAGCATTTCTGCTTGGAAAATCCATTACTATGATGCCAAAGGGATTAATAAATTTGAATTAGAGAAGAAATTTGATTTTTCCTTCATATTTGGTTCATTACTATACTGTTTACAGTTTATGAGTAGAGTCAATTGAAATCTTTGAAATTGCCTCATAGTATTACAACATAAAAACTAATATCTTTAATATTTAAGATATAGAATATCATGGGTACTTTAATTATCAAAATTCTTGATATATATAATGATAGATATGTTATGAACTTAGGGTGTGTATGTTAATACATCTTTGGCTCTACAGCCTGGAATTCTCCTTCTTGTTACATAATTCACCAGCGTTGTACACTGAAATGGGTAAATCTTGACAGCAAATATTTTCGTTTAATACAATCCTATGTCTTTTCACATAACAAACAAGAAAATAAAGCAAAAAAGAAAAACCAAAACCCCCTAATCCAAGGTAACTTGTAACTTGGAGTTAGGGTTTAAAGGATTTATGTGATATTAAAAAAATGAGTGGTAAAACTATGATATAGTTAAGGTCGTTGTACATTTTAGATGCTTGTTATTAAACAAACATAATTATGTATAGTGTACATTATTTATTAGAAAAATGTTTTGTATTACATTATTTTTTAAAAAAAATATATCCCAAATATTTAAGTAAATTTTTTGATTTTATAATATAACCAGAGATCAGATATAGTAATTACCTATAGTGACTTGTTCATATTAGGATTAATTGTAGATCTTTGTAGTAGCTATGCCTATTGTAAAGATAATTGTCCTTGATAAAACTTGAGAGATACACTTAACTGGGGAAATATAAATAAATATGTAGAGCACAAAAGAACAATTTTTAGATACACTTATAATTCAAATAAAGTTTTTGACTTAAGTTAGTTGCAAATTATGAACCATAGAAATACCACACAATGCTATTATTTCTGTAGTGATTTTCTAACTCTGTAGAATGACAAATTGCTTCAGATATTCTGTGTTTTTTGTTTCTCCATAAGATGCTGAGTATTGTTCTTTCAAAATTTGTAAAAAACAGTGTTGGAATTTTGAAGGGAATTGCATTGAATCTATAGATATATAACTAAAAATCAAATCAAAATGTGAAATAATCCAATTAAAATATGGGTTATAGATTTAAACAGAATTCTTAACAAAAGTATCTCAAATGGAATAGCTGGGAAACAAAGAACTATTCAACATTCTTAGCTGTCAGGGAAATGCCAATCAAAACTACTCTGACATATCATCTTATACCACTCTAAATAGCTAAAATAAAAATCCTTAATGACAGTCTGTGTGTTGAAGGGGGTGTGGAGCAAGGGGAACATGCTCATTGGTAGTGAGAGTAGAAACTTGTAGCCACTTTAGAAAGCATTATAGTGTTTCTTAAGAAAACTGAAAATGAGTCTATGCAATAATCCAGCAATACCACTATTGGGATTATACCCAAAGGACACATATTTTTATTCCAAATGCATTAGCTTAACTATGCTCATAGCAGCATTATTTATAATAACCAGAACCTGGAAACAACCTATATGCCCCTCAACTAAAAAAATGGATTAAAAATTGTGGTACATTTACACAATGGAGTACTATTCAGCAGGAAAAAAAAGACAACCTAAAATGTGAAGGCAAATGGATGAATTTAGAGAGTATCACTCTGAGTGAGGTATCACAGGCCCAGAAGAATTGATATGGTATGTCCTAACTCATATGTGGTTTTTAAACATAAAGCAAACAGTATCCAGGCTACAAACTACAACCTTTGAACACCTTGGTATCTTAAAGAACTTGAGAGACAACCAGGAATCCCCATAAGAAGGTAAAATAAAGAAAATCTTCTGAATAAATTTGAAGTGAGTAAAGAAAGGTAAGAGCAAATCGTGAGAGAAAGAAGTGATTGAGTGAGAGGAACAACAGAGAAATAAGAAAAAAGAAATTAATATCTTGATAGAAAAAGCCACTGTGGAGTTCAAAAGAAATCTGGTGCTAAATAAACCTCCAAGAACCAACAAGATGTCCCTAGTTATGTCTCCAACTAATAGTTGAGAGGGTACATAAACAGGACTTTCCCTGTAATCAAATAAATGACTTCCCTAATTGTCATTATAGAATCTTTACCCAGCAATGGTTAAAAGGAGACACAGATAAAGGCATAGCTTAGCACCAGGTTGAACTCCTAATTCAGCTGAGGAGAGAGAGAGAGAGAGAGAGAGAGAGAGAGAGAGAGAGAGAGAGAGAGAGAGAGAGAGAGAGAGAGAGAGAGAGAGAGAGAGAAAGGAGAGTAGATGAGCAAAGGGTTCAAGATGCACATAGATGGCTGACCAGAGGTACAGGGAGCTCACTGAGTCAGAAATAGTCACTGTGGAACCTTCAGGGAAAGAAACTAAACCCTACAGGCAATATGTGGGGCCTCTTGCGGTATAACCAGACTATGTTTCTGGTACATGAACTAACATCTTGTAGCCCGTTCCTTACAGAGGAACACTTAATAGAGCCTCAAAACTGGGAGGAGGAACTCAAAACTACTTCAAGAAGATATGCCAGACTGAACAGACCCACCTTGAGAATCCTTACTTTCCTTGGGGAGTGGATTTGGGGATGGGGTCAGGGAGGCTGAGGAAGGAATGTTAGGGACTGGGAGAAGGGAAGGGAGGGGGAGCAGCTGTAGATATGGAAAAATAATTTTAAATAAAAATACAAGGTCTAATAAAAATAAGAAAAAATAATTTTGGAATAAGGGGAACTGTGAAAATATTTAATAAAAATAGTTTGAAATATAAAAAGACAAGGCACCCACAGAGCTATGACTTTAAGGACAGTGAGTGGTGACCCAGACATTTAAATCTATCACTTGAGAGACAGAGATACTTCTGGATATCTTGTGAAATAAAGATCTCACAGCCAGGCAGATCTGGTACATACCTTTAATCTCTAACTCTAGGAGAGTTTAATTGAAAAGTAAAGTTGCTGGAAAGGGAAAGAAATATGAGACAAGAGGAGGAGTATGTCAGCCATTCTGTCTGATCAAACAGTCAGAAGGAAGACCTATGAAGATAGGACTTACGGTGTTCAGCCTGAAAATTTGGTTGGGTAAGAATTAACTCTTGTTTGTTTGCTTTCTCTGATACTACAGCTTTTACCTAATATCTGGCTCTAGGTTTTTATTATAATCCTAAATAGAATTTGTGCAATAAAGAACACTCTTTATTGCTAGTGTGTGAACAAAATGGTACCATATCTTTGAAAATTTTTATGGCTGTTGTTCAGAAAATTGGGGAACAATCTACTTCATGACCCAGCTATAAAAATCTTGGGCATTTAACTAAAGGATAGTCAGTAGTACCACAGGGACAAATGCTCAACTTTTCACCACAAGGTTATTTGTGATAGCCAGAACCTGTAAACAACCTAGATGTTCCTGAATCAAAAAGTGGATAAAGAAAAAGTGGTAACTTATGCAATGGAGTATTGCTCTGTGGTAACAATAATAATAATATAAAATTTGCATGAAAATTGATAGAAATGGAAAAAAATGTCTTAATCGAGGCAACTCAGACTCAAAAAGACAAAAATGGTATATATTCACATATAAGCAGGTATTTTTATGTAATGCAAAGGATAACCAGCCTAATCCACAGTTCCAGAAAAGTTAGGTAATAAGGAGAACTCTAAGGGTCACATGAATATCCCTTGGAAAAAAGAATAGTTAATATCCCCTTGTAAATTAGGGGTGGGAGTGGGGTGAGGTGGAGTAAAAGGGAGATGGAAACTTGTGATTATGGAGTATCCAATTGGTAGAGAAGGAGGCAGGATTGATGGCAAGTTAATAGAAGAGATATATTAGATATATTAAAAGCAGAGGCACTGGACCTTAGGAAAACTCCTGGTGCCAAGCAAACTCTCATGAATTTGAAGATTAACCCTGGCTAAGATTCCTATCAATAATGCAGAGAATGACTGAACACATCATCTCCTGATATCACATTGGTGGCTACTTTCATTGTCATCAGAGAACCGTCATTTAGTAACTGATGGAAGCAGATGCAGAGATCCACAGCCAATCACTGGGTTGCATTCCTGGACAGTTAAGCTGAAGAGATTGTGAATGGATTGTATGAGCAAGGGAGATAGAAATCATGGTAGGAACTCTCAGAGAAAGGTGACCTGAGCTAGTTAGAGCTCAGACACTCTGAAGAGCCAGCAAGAAGGTAGAGGGGGCATGGGACTGACATAGGCTTTCTGAATGCAGATGACAATTGTTTAGCTTTGTTTCATGGGCCCTGGAAGTGGGATCAGGACCTGTCCCTTACACATGAGCTCTATTTTTGGAACCTATTCCCCATGCTGAGATGCCTTGCCCAGCATTGGTGTGTGTGTGTGTGTGTATGTGTGTGTTGGGGGGGAGCTTGGTTGTATAGCAACTTGTTATGCTATGCTTTGTTGCCTCTCATGAGAGGACTACCCCTTTCTGAATAGACTAATAGTGGATGAGGGAGGAGAGTAGATAGAAAATGGGGGTAGGAAAAGAGGAGAAAAGAGGAAGGGGTAAATGTGGTTTGCATGTAAAATACATAAAAGTCACATAAAAATAAAAATATTAATTATAAAATTTAAAATATATATCTATATATGAAAGGATCATTCTATGATACTGAAAACTTAACATGTATTTTTGCATTATTTTTAAATGGATGTTTATACCTTGGTCCTCAGTCCCTTCCTCCTGTATTTTGTCACACTCATCTAAACTGAATAATATTGTGCCAGAGTACACTGTCAAGTGACATTCCACTCTGTGAATGACTATGTCTCAATCATTAATGAATTATTATCTCTATGACAACCACTGTAGCTATCCAGTTTGTTACATGTATTAAAAAGGAGAATCTTTCATTATGGTGTTTTATCACAGCAATAGAAAGTAAAATGTGACATCCATAATACCAAAAAAAAAAAAAAAAAAAGGAGAACCTGCAGGATGAGGGAGTCCAATCTTTCTCTCAAAAATTGTCAAAGATATGTCAAATCAAAGACCCTGTGCTAGTTTAGAGGAATCTTTTTTTTATTTAATTCATTTTATGTTCTTATGCAATAGTATTATGCAAATAGTTGGTCTATTTAAACAAATTTTGTTTTTTCACTATAATGAGGAAAATAATCTATGTTTGCTTTTCAATTACTCTGTTCAATTTGCTGAGCCTGCTTTTGTCTTTCGTTCTGTTAATTATGAAAGGGAATCTGAAACAAATGCAAATGAAGGATGACCTACTTGAAAACTCAGCAGCTAGCCTTTAATCTTGTAGAGTTGTCATCAACAGCGAGAAAATATAAATTCAAGTGGATTCCAGTGTGAAGCTGAAAGCATCAGGATGGATTAGTGTCATTCTCTCACTCATCTTACTGAATATTATTACAAAATGAAGAGGAGACAATAATGGATAAAATGATAATGACAGTTCTAAAACCAACATCCTATGGTGCCTATCAGAATCTCAGCATTACTATTTTATAAATATTCATTGCCCCTGTGTTTTGCATAAAGACAATAGTTATTGTTATGGACAGTTGTCTTTCAGGGTTAAGCTGAAATATATATTAATTCTGATTATCAGTATTGCTTTCAATAGATCAGCATTGTTTTTGCCAACTTACTATGTGCATATTAAAATAACACTTTGAAATGATTTCTGATATTCTGAAAATATCAAATATGTGTTTCAGATTCAAATGAAACTTAAATAATGCAAATTAAAACTCTCAATATGTAAATGATTTCACAAAATGGCCTGCCTAAAATTATCTCTTTATTCCACTCAAAAACTTAAATAAAACTTAAATTTTTAGGAGCAAAACATGTCCAAGCTGGAAACCACAAACACTGAACGGCTTGCGATCTGAAACACCGTGGGCCAGCACCTTGGATCCCACTCCCTCCAGAGGAACACCTGACCCAGTCTTGATGCTGGGGTGAGGAAAGTGGAAATGCCAGGAGTAGATGGTGAACAAAGCCACACTGGGACCTTGAGACCTCCTGCACTTGCTGGGGAGAAGATAAAGTGATGTGGAGAAGAGACAGTGACGGGAAGGAACCAGGGTGGGGAGAAGGGGAAGGGAGCTTGAACAAGGATAAAAAAATATGACTTTATTCATAATAAATAAAAAAAGAATTAAGATTCTCAGACAAACAATTCTTCAGAGTAGAGAAACTAGTGAGCAAATAAGCACAATTTTATTTAAAAAATAAAACAGAAATCTTAGTCAAAATCAATTCCATAAGCATGAAAAAATTTCATAAGCATGAAAAAAGTAATGTACATTCAGCAGCACACAAACTAACTTGTGCAGAATAACTTTACCAAACACTTATTCAATCGATGTTAATTTATTTTATAATTTTGCCTAGAACATCAAAAGTATAAAATTTAGACAGTAGCTCCCTTTTATAAGCCATGATCATGTTAACAATCAGCATCATTAAAATTATCTCTATCTTAAATTAGTGTAACACAATTTACCACTACTATTAGAATGCATGGTAAAATTATATTTATAAAATTATATTTATAAAAGGTGCAAAATAATAGAATATATTTGTAAATGGGATAGAGATAATTTGGAATTGGAGAAAATGCAAAACAATCTGTTCTTTACTACCTTGAACATTTCTGGACTTTAATGAAATCAAATTCAATTTTTTTTTCCTTAAGTAATTTCTTACTTTATCATAGGTACACTCACATACTTTTTAACACAGAAAATAAGCTTTTCCAACATTTCTTGTCAGGTTAACAAGAAGTAAACATTACAAAATCATTGATATGGGAGACCGTGGGCAAGTTCCAGGCTTTGGAATATGACCATGGATTTTTTTTTCTGTGTTCTTTTTCCTTTATTTATTTAGTCATGCTCCCTCTCTCTTTCTCTCTCTCTCTCTCTCTCTCTCTCTCTCTCTCTCTCTCTCTCTCTCTCTCTCTCTCTCTCTCTCATGTGTGTGCGTTTGTATGTCTGTGACAATATGTTTATATGTGTATATGCATATTTGCATATCACAGGAATAAAATGTATTTGCAAATGTGTTCACTTGGGAGTCTGGGTTAATTTTTGGAACCATATGTAGTTATTCCCCATTAATAAATGAGGCTAGTTTTCCCAGACAAATCCAGATTCTAGATCTGTGGCTAGTCTCTGTAGACAGTCTATTCAGGCAGTCTTTTATCTCCATCGTCTGAGATTGGATTACAGAACAGTTTCCTTTGCCTTCAACATTTGTATGGGTTCTAAAGATCCAAATTCCATTCTTTATGCTTAAAGGTAATGATACTAATCACTAAAGATCTACTCTTGCCAAATGTTGTCTTTTTATGCTTAAGTGCAAGAGACAGTCATGAAGAAAAACAGTTTTCTGAACCTGATAATTTATTAAGGTTTAAAAATAGAATTAAAAATATAAATAAAAATATTATTTGCCCAAATATAGCTATGTGTGATTATCTACACATTAAAATATCTTATATGTTTGATGGAAATAATAATTAAGCAGCATAGTTATTAATTACTAAGTATAAATGCTTAATCACAGCATATTAATCATCTAGTGAGTATATATAGTTAAGTGTTAAACAAAACAAAATGATACATGAATATACAAGATTGTTATATATGCATATAGCAGGTAGATGATCTAACTCATAATTATATACTCTGTGTTTGATATATAAGTATAGCATCTTTCAGCATCTGAAACAGCATCTTCAGTTATTGAGAAAGAAAGTTTGAAAAAGCATGTTAGATTTGGTAGAGTGAATGGGTTAACTATTCTTGTTATGCTGTTTTAAATTTTTGGTTCAGAATTGGATACATGTGTATACCATGTTGTGATTCTGTCCACCCTTCATTCTCTCCCTTTCAATCTCTCCTCTATCTTTTTCAATCACCATTCCCTTCCAATTTTATGTCCTTGTGTAATGCACTGAGTTTTCCTGTGTTGTCATTATGTACATGGGTAATCTCTCAGGGACTGCAATGACAGACACCTGATTCATTGTCTCCAAACACTCATTACTTGCCAATAGTTCTTTTTCTAGATGTGGGATTTTGAGACCAACTCCACAATCTAGAGTAAAAAAAAACAATGTCAATTTTCACATTGTACAGAGGTAATGCACGACAATAGAACTCTTGTCATCATATATATATATATATATATATATATATATATATATATATATATATATGACCTTCTTATGTCTAAAAAAACATTGCTGAGCAGCAAGTATCCAGTGCCTCTGATCTTTAAAAGTCCCTTATTCTGTAATGATCTCTGAGTCTAGGAAGAAGACAGAATTATTTCTATGTCTCATTTTGGGCCAAGCACTCTGTTAAGCTTTATACTCTGTACCTTGACCAATTGTGAATACCTGTGTTATTAGCTATCTACTACACAAAGAAGTTTTTTATTGATGAGGACTGAGAGGTTTCCAAAATCTATATGTATACCAAAAAATCTGCAGGAGCCCATTTAATATCATGTTAATTTAGAACATAAGATTTTAAATTTCTCAAACAAGACCTATGACTTTCCCAGCTGTGGTTTCATGGCTCTATCGACAATACAGTATATGAGTTTAATATTGTATGGCAGCCATAAGTTTAATTTGAATGTGGCTTGTGTTTTCAAGGACATTTTTACCATTATTGCATCAGTGGTTATAGCTTGCCAGGCTTTGGGGTTATTTTAGCCTACAGGGTTTCTTGTTGTGTTAAAATGATGATTACTTTTCTCTACCTCAATAACACCTTTCAGTGTTGTGAAAGCTAGCCTGTGAAGATGCTTCCAATTACATATCAGCTTGGTTGGTGTTTGTTCTGTGATTCAAGTAAGTGGTGTCTCCAGCAATATAATTTTACTGCTAAATTTAGAAAAAAGAGTGGGAAAGAACAATGTCAAGAGACTAATATTGTTTGTCATTTTACATTTTTATAGTGAATATGTAGTTGTTTGAAATTTAATTTTGAAGTTCAAGAACAATTTTTAATTTACAACCCTACTGCTACTGTTCCATCTGGGTTTCAAAATGATAGTTTTCATTTTTTTATATGTATATGATTTGTATATATATATATATATATATATATATATATATATATATATACACACACACATATGTGAGTCTTTCTCCGTAATATCAAATATCTTCTCTGTGATTTACCTATAGGGGCTTACAAAGGCTCAAAAAACATTCCTATATGCCACTAACACACATACACACTCTCACATATACAGGTGTGTTTTCAAAAATGATTGGTTATTACCTCCTGATTACCTAGTCTACTCAGCATAATATCAATATAGTGAGCTAATATGATATTTTATGGAACAGACAGAAAATGAATATCACTTTGAACTAAATTTTAGCACAGAATTGGAAAGTTAATATATACTTGAGATAAGACTGTAAAATTATAGTGTTGTTCTTGCCAATTAAAAGCAAATTGCTTCTGAGTAGGTACCAAAAAAGGCATTTGTAAGATCAATAGTTGTATACCATATACCCAATGATTTGTTAATCTGCCTTACCACAAGTGGCACAACATGCTAAATCAGAGTCACTACATGCTAAAGATTTGATATTTAATGATCATTCTCTATAATTATTCTTTCTTCTGGACTTGACAGATAGAAAAGTTGAAAGAAGAGGTGGTAGGAAAGGTCACTGGTGCCTATTTCTTTTTTTTTTTTTAATTAAACTTCATATGTTTGGTCTATGTCTCAAGCACATTACTAGCTAGCTCTTTCATATTAATTCAACCCATTTCTTGTAATCTACCCACCACGTGTCCCAGCCCGTGGCTCACTTGTATCTCTTACATGTTCCTCCTTTGAGGATCTGATCGAGACTGCCTAACTCCACCCTTCTCCTACCTGCCTGTTCTCTGATTCTCCACTCACTTCTACGATGCTGTGCATAGGCCAAACCAGTTACTTTATTTACATCATACAGAGAACATTTCTACCACATTAGCTCTTTTCTGTCTAATCGAAAAGGAAGGTTTTAATTTCCAAATAACAAAATTATATACAACAGAACAGCTATCAATCAAACATTACAGTTACAATATCTAGTCTATTTGTAATTAACAAACTTAAAGAAAATATTCTATTATCTACTTTATCCTTGTGAGTAAACTAAAAAGAACTATACCTATAATTATTAAACCTTCCACCACATCAAAGACCCACAGAAGGATATAATATTATCTAAATAAACAGGAAGTTCAAGCAACTTCCGCAGTCTAGAAAATGACAGAGATGATACCTGTCTGCCTAGACAGTCACTCAAAGTTCCTTTGTAATGTTGGGGCAACATCCTCAGTTTTTATGGCTCAAAGTCTCTGGCATAACTTTCAGTGGTGCAGGAAATCTGACACAGCCCATCAGTCACTTCTCCTTGTATCCAGAAGGATGCCTGGCAATTTTTTTTCTGAAAAGCAGGAACTCGAAGGACCATCTTGGCTTGTTCTGCCAAAGTTTGAGGTCACCTTCCTATGGAACCTGCATGTCTAGTTTATACAGCATACTATCAAGCAGTCAATACCAGAACAGTTTCTAGTCCAGTGGCTAACTGTTGCCACAAAGTAAATTCCACATGAAGTTTCTTCAATGAGCATTATTTTCCTGAAATACATTGGTGCTGCCAGGAGCAGACCTGTCTCACTGTCCAGAAAAGTCTAAGTTCTTAAAATAATTTAAATGCCATATTCTGCATATCTTTGAAGTGTTTGAAGACTACATATCTAATTGAAATATATCTTTGTATACCCACAAAATCCTAACTGATTCAAATCTAGAAATTATTTTATAACCAGAATTTCAACTGACCAAAATTTAATTTTACTTTCCTTTCAATTGTGTAGACTAAACACAACTGCTTTAGGATCATTATCTATTTCATGCCTTGGAACATCATGACTAAGCATCCAGCATCAGAGTCCACATTAGTTATGCTATCATAGATAGCATATGGTATGCCATACAATTATGGATATTGTTTGCATATGTCTTCTATTAATAATATCAATTGTTATTTTCCCTTTGGAGATTCAATTTGGCAACCTTGCCCCTGTACTTTTTTTGCCACTTAAGCCCATTATGACAATTCATTCAACCAACCATAAGCATTCTTTTGTGAATGTTTCATTCAGTCTTTCAGACCAAAATTTGATATTCTTTTTAAAATATATGAGCATCTACATTAAACCTAATATTTCCACTTAATGGGCATGTCAATAAATATATCTGATCCACTTTTATATTCTTTTAACCATTTTCATACAATTTAATATCAATTCCCAAACATATTTAATAAACATTGCTTGAATAAACTAGTAACTCATTAAGCTTTTATAGCATAGCCCATCTCCTCATAGACTACACTTTTTACAATCCCATAAGGACCCTGTTTAACCTTAAGTCTGCTTATAGGTATACAGGCAACACTTATTGACCTCTGAGAAACATAATTTATATTTCATCTGAATTATTATCTGGTATCTCTATCACAAAATATCACTACTGTTTTATTAGACAATGAAAGATTACTTTTCTCAGGCAAAAACAAAACAAATATTATTTTAGTCACTGAGTGATATGCTACCTTTTCTGCTGCGGCTAGAAAGACAACTTCATTGTTTGAAGTGTATCTTTGAGAATATGAAGCTTTCAACTTCTCATCAACAAGATTCTGCCATACATGCCATCCTAAGTTACAGGACCTTACTGTTTACCAGTTAATATTTATATTTTAATTGCTGATATCCTTTGACTATGGGATGGAATTTTTGTTTGTTTGTTTGTTTTTAATTTAATCAATGTTACAATAGGTCTCTGTATTGATTTTCTGCAATTTGTGCTCTTTGTGGCTAGAGAAAAGATTCTCTTCCAAGATGCACTGAGGATTCTTTAAATTGTGTGCATTTTGAACCAGTCAATTTTATCATCTTGTTATGATTGTCCTCACCAACATATACTGAGATGTTAGAAGAAGCTTAATTTTATTGTGGAGCAAACTTTTTTCCTTTGTCTTTATCCAGAAAATTAAAAACAACTAAACTACATCTTTATTCTTGTTATTTTTCTATAATTGTTTAAGTAGCATATATAGTAAATACAAATAAGGATAATCAAATGCATTGCCTTAATAAGTTGAAATAGTTTATATCATGGTCTTTACTAGTCTATTAGATTTTGTAGGACAAAATATCATAATATGACAGGCTACAGTAACAGTAGATGTGGACAAATTGGAAAACGTTTTTTATATATTTAAAAAGTTCAACTTTATACTTACTTTGCTCTACACACACTTATGATACCAATATCTTTATTAGTTAAAATTCTCTAGAAAAAATGTAACTGGTAAGAGGAATATATATTATGTATATATGTGTGGGAAAGAGAGAGAAAGAAAGAGAAAATATAAACAGAATTTATTAAAAATGCTTTACAGATTTTAGTCATACTGTCAAAATAATGGCTGTGTCTCAATAGAAAGTCAAATTATTTGTTCAGCCACAAAACTGAATGTCTTGGCTTGGCTTAGGTATACACTGCAATCCTGAAAAAATGGACCCTCATTCATTCAAGAAATAAGTTTGCCACATAGTTTGAGCACAAATATGAAAAAAGTCAGAATTTTATTTTTTCTATGTCCTTTGGATAGGCTGTAACTAGAGAAAATGGTTTATATTTGATATGGATTTTCATACCTGAAACGATCCTGACTTATGATGAATCATCTTGCTTCAGATCATTTCCTTAAGAAAAAAATTCTCTTATGTTTACCTAGATTCTTGTGATTTAGTTAATTGCAGAAGTAGTTAAGTGGACAAACAAAAATACCCATCACATTAGTCAATATGATCTTACACTGACCAAGGTTTCAGTCACTTAGATGCAAGTTCAGATCAACTTGTTTTTAAATGGGGTTAGGAACTTCTGCACTCACACACAAGACAAAGAAGGTTTTGCAGTAGGAAACTACTATGGAAAAAATTTCAATTTCTTTTTAGTGATCTGGCTACTGGTAGGTTACCTACAACTCAGTGGATATGGATTGCCACACATTGAGAGAGATATGGAAAACAGTAATTGGGCTCAAAAAATTTTACCAACAACAAAATTCATATGACATGACTGGAAGATGGAAGAAAGGACACTAGGATGTGCTAGAAGGAAGTATTGGTAGATAGATGTGATAAGCACACATACATGCAGGACAATTTTCATGAACTATTCAAAATATTATTAAAATTATGCAATACTTATTTCAATAATGTTCCAATAGTTTGTGCATTGTCATTAGAAAATGCCTCACTTATTTGTATATTTTCTTTTTCAAAAGTACAGATCTGAAAGACTTCATGCTAAGGGACATAAAAAAAAGTCCAGAAATACACATCTCCAACATTTACAATAACAAGTAGAATTTAAGAAAATTGATCATATAGGAGTGGAAAATGAAATGATGGTTATCATTGACACCTGGCTAACTCAATACAGTAGAAGAACAAGGAAAGTTCATTCTATTAAATACTAAATTGCAGTACACAGAGAGGGAATTTCTGAAGTACTATTTCACAGCATGGTGAATATAAAACATGGAGATATTACACATTTACAATTATTCTATGTGCTGTACTATGTGCTTCCCCTGGCTCTGCCTAGTGGTTGGTTGTGAGTTTTTACATCTGCTCCCATCAGATGCTAGAAAATGCTTCTCTGATGACAACTGGGAAAGGCAGATCTAGGATCTCTGCATATACATTTTGGTTATGTAGATGGGTGTTCTTGCTTATGGGTCTCCTAACAGTGTCAGTGGTTGGGGTCTCTTTCTCTTTTGCCTCTTTTAGATACCCTTTACTTCCTACTGATTTTCCTTTTCCAGGCTTAATATAAAATAATGTGCCTAGTTTTATCATAGCTTAAACTTGACATGCCCTATTTGGTTGATATCCCTGTGCCTCCCCCCCTTTTTAAAAGAGAATAAGAGAAGTTGACTTGGGAAAGTAGGAACACTAGTGGATGGACAAAGAAGTGAAGAGGGAGGGAAATTGCCCTCAGGATGTAATCTAAGAGTGAAGAATGAAAAAGGAGGGATTTTTCTTAATGGAATGTACCCTAAGTATTGTTTCCCTTTTCTTTATTCCTTCCAGTTTCTCCAAACATTTCTTTCACTCTAGATCTACTTTTTTAATATCTTTATATAAGAAGAATAGGATTTTAATAGAAAACACCAAACATGACAAAATAAAATATATTAAGAATAAGCAAGCACTTTCATGTCTTAATTGGTCATGGCAATCCAAAAATGAGAAAAGAGTTCAAAGAGTAGGCAAAAGAGTCAGAGATTCACTTATTTTCACACTCAGGAGTCCCATAAAATATTAAATTAAAAACAATAATATGTATAAAGAGGACATAATGCATATGCAAGTAGGCACTGTGTTTACTGCTTCTAATTTTGTGAGTTCATGTACACAAAGTTCCTTAGTTGATTCAGAATATCATGTTCTCCTGAGTTTCTCTATCACTTTTGAACATTACATTTTTTCTATTTTCTCTTCTTCATTGAAACAAGTGATGACAACCACCCAGTTTAGACTATGTGTTCATATAAAGCCTAGCTGTGTATCTGGATCTGTTTCTATCATCTACAGAATAACGTTTATCTCATGGTAATTGAGTAAGGCACTTATCTGAGTGCAACAGAATATTACTAGTGTTCATTTTATTGATATACATTTTTTAGACCATTAGTGTTTGCTTTTGTTATATGTCTCCAGGCTACCTCGTTTCTGGTTCTTGGTTACCCAGGTACTATTGAACATGGGTTACTTTTTGTGGAATGGGCCTTAAGTCAAGTCATCCAATGGTTGTCTATTCCCACAAGTTCTGTGCTACCATCGCCCTAACATAGTTTGAAGGTAGAACAGAATTTATGTAAAATCTTTTGTGGACAAAGTGGCTTTTTTATTCTTTTCATTGCTTGCCTGCATAATACCTTCTCACATCAAAAAGCAAAAATATAGGGAGATATGGCCCATTTAAGTATCAATTCTTCTATGTTCAATGAGTTGTGTGGGTGTTATACTTAGCTATGTGGTTTTGCTGTCAGTTTGCTGGGGCAAACCTTTATCTTAGCAACAGTCTAGGTGTTGTGAGGATTTCTATGGCATTCTTTAGCCCGATAACTGAATTGAATGCAACCCAGTCCCACTATATGGAGCCTTGATTTGTGAAAAAAAAATTGTTAGTTAAGACCATATACCACTATATTAGCATAATCCATTAGAATCCCCTTCATATATTTAGGACATTTTACAGAATTAGGTTTGATATTATTCCTCAAATGTCCCTCAATTCCAAATGTTTCACCATGCATTTTCCTGCTTTACTCTATTTCCCCCACTGACCCTACGTTTTCTGTCCACAAATGTCACAATCAACCTCTCATATCTCTTCTATTTTACCTTCCCAGAGGAATAGATATGTCATTTCATTGACACTTAATATATACCTGATTTCTATGAATCTAAAGATTGTAGTTTGATTTTGATTTACTTGATGGTCAATATCCTCTTATAAGAAAATATATACAATATTTATCTTTTTTGTTTTTTTGTTATTGTATTTTCTGATTTTATCTTTTTATTATTATTATGAATAAAATCATATTTTTATCCATATCCTTGTTCAAGCTACCTTCCCACTTCTGCCCCTTCCAGTCACTCTTTCTTCTCCACATCTCTTTATCTCCTCCCCAGCAAGGGCAGAA
This sequence comes from Sigmodon hispidus, assembly GCA_004025045.1. NCBI lineage: Eukaryota > Metazoa > Chordata > Mammalia > Rodentia > Cricetidae > Sigmodon > Sigmodon hispidus. The sequence goes on from PVIH01015100.1 coordinate 30,082, forward strand.
TCTAGCTATCTTACTCAGAATGGTTTTTTTTTAGTTTTATTTATTTGCCTGAAAATTTTATTATGTCATTTTTTATCAATTAAATTTATTCATTTGTTTTGCATCATGACTGCAATTTCTTCCTCCTCTTCCTTTCCTTCCATTTCCCATTCCATCCTGTGTCACCCACAAGCCTCCTCTGTTTCTATTCAGAAAAAGGACAGGCCTTCCATGGATATCAACAAAGTCTTTCATATTAAGGTAAGATAAGACTAAACTCCTAACTTTGTATTAAGGCTTGGCTTAATACAACGCAGTATGAGAAAATGGTTTTCTTTTTCTTTTTTCTTTTTTCTTTTTTATTTTGTATTTATCCAGAAAAACAGTAAATTGAATTTAAAATGCTGATAAGTTAACAATAACAATAAAGAAAATAAAAATCATAAGCATGACTTATCAAGGGTAATAATGTAAATAATTTGCTACACATAATATTACTTTGTGTCCAGCTTTCCCTCTGGCTTTTTTTTTTCCTATCCATGTATATCCCCATTTAAGGTCCCTTCCCCCTCCTACCACATCAGGTCCTTTTTTCTTTCTCCACAACTCCCCATCCCCTCGCTGGGCAAGTTGCAGTCAGTCCCATGGTCCCACTGATCCAATAAAGCTTAGTTCAGTCTCCACTCTTGGCAAATCCAGTTTTGTCACCCCTCCCTCAAGAGTGAGTCAGGTGTTCCTATAGGTGTAGTGGGGTCCGACGGGTCAGTCCAAGGTGTTTCTGATCCCAAGCTGTTTAGTGGTTGTGGTTTGCAGCTTGGGCATGCTTGGCTTTTTTCTTGTTAGTTTGTTTAGAGAACACTAATGAGTGAGTACATCCCCTGCTCATCTTCCTGGGTTTGTGATACCGAAAATGGTTTTCAAAATAGTCAAATGGTTATGGACAGCCTTTGCTCCTACTGCTATAAGTTACACGGGTAGATCAAGTTATACAACTATCGTTTATATGAACTGTCATTCATAAGGACTTCGTGGCTATTGTTCCAGACTCTGTGAATTTCAATGAGCCCAAGTAAGCTGCTTCTATGTGTTATCTGTGATGTCCTTGAATCCCTGGCTCATACAAGTTTTCTTCCCTCTTTTCAGCAAGATTTCCCAAGCCTGGCTCATTGCTTAACTGAAGATTTCTGCATCTGTGTCTATCAGTTACTGGATGATGGCTCTTTGATCACAAATGGGGTATTATTAATATAGCAGAATATTGTTAGGCATCATAATGTTGTTTTTTTTATTTTACTTTTTTTTGTTGTGTTTTGGTTCTATCCTAGGTTTCTGAGCCATCTAGTACCTTTATCTTGGAACGCCAGGCAGTTTTAATGGTGGACTCACACTCATGGTGTGGGTCTGAGATTGGACCAGTAATTTACTGACCACTCCCACATCTCTATGCCACATTTATCTCAAGCACTTTTCATAGGCAAGACAAACTTTAGATCAAAAGTTGTGTGAGTAGACAACCATCTAAATCCCTGAATTAGAAGTGTTGTCCAATCATAGGAGATGGCTAGTTCAGGTTATAAATCCACCAATGCTGAGAGTCTTCAAAGTAGTCTTCTTTAATAGCTGAGTAATTGATATGTCATTGTGTAAATGTACTGTATTTTCTTTATTTATTCTTCTTTTGAAAAACACATGGGTGTTTTCCAATTTCTATCTTAAATAAATGAATCCAAAATGAACATGAATGAGCAAGTGTGCTTGTGGTAGAAACATCTTCTGTGTATATGACCAAGAGCAGAACAGCTGGTTTTTGAGATATATCAATTTAAACCTGTCTGGAAAACAACCAAATTGACTCTAATAGTGATTGTACAAATTTGTTCTCCCAACAGACAAAGGAGGGGATTCTTCTTCTTCCTTGCCCTCCTTGAGATATAAATGGGGGAATGGGGTGAGGGGTGCCTGAGGGAAATGGGGAGGGAAGGGAGGTGGAAGTAGTGATATATATATATATATATATATATATATATATATATATATATATATAAACTTTTAAAAATAAATAAAAAAAACAGTTAAAAAAAACCTCGCCTGTTCAGGTGATCTCTTCTGTTATTGAACTTAGATATTCTGATGTGTATAAAATAAAATCTCAAAGTAGTTTATATTTAATTTCCCTTAATTCTCTAAGGAGATGCTAAACATGTGTTACTCACCAACTTGTTTCCTCTACTGAGAATTCTCTGTTTATAGATGCTCCCTTTTTAAAATTGAGATATTTGTTTTCCTGATATCTAGTTATTTGTGAAATTTATTTCTCAAGTTCTTTGTGTAATTTGAATATTATTCCTCTATTGAAAATGTAATAAATAAAATTCTCTTTCCTTTTTTTAGGCTGCCTACTTATTTGTCCTATTGATAATATTCTTTGCCTTACATAAGTTTTTTTTTGTTTTTGCTTTTGTTTTTTAAGTTTCATGCCATCACATTTCTTAAATGTTGATCTAACTACCTGTACTAGTTCTGTCCAGATATTCATCTCCTGAGCCAAATCATTCATTTCATCTGTTTTCTATCAATTTCAGTGTATTTGGTTTAATATTAAGGTCTTTGATCCACATGAACTTGAGTTTGTTTAATGGATATACTGGTATTTTTCTACATGCATACTTCTGTTTTGACTAGCACTGTTTATGAAATATGCTGTCTTTAAAAGTGTGCATTGATGTTCATGCTTATCAAAAACATATTTCTACAGGTATATTGATATATTTTAGGGTCTTTAATTCTATTTCATGTATTATCATATATATTTTAGGCCAATACCATAAAGTTTTTATCATTAAAACTCTTCAGTAAATGTTGAAAACTCGTGAGGGCAGGCAACAAATGTTATGACTCTAAATTTATGTTTTTTGGTTAACTAGACAATGGGTGGATTGTGATATTTAGTTTAGCACTGATTATTTACAGCCACCTATAATAATTTCTAAACCATAACTCGAATTTGATGGATTTCTATGTGCTACGTTATTTGTCCAAAAGTCAGAGTCAGGTATTGAGATATTCCATTATCAGTGGTAAAACTCAAAATTTTGATTATGTTCTCTCCATTTACTTTGAAGTGGCCTATCAGCTTGCTGTATATCACCTTGTATGTATTTTCCCTGTATCCCTGATTTCCAATATCAGGACCAATATCAGAAAGGAGTTTTAGATTTTGTCAAAGGCACTTTCAGCATCTAATGACATGATCACATATTATGTTTTCTTTCTGATTGTTTATATGATGAATGGCATTAACAGATTTTGATTTGTTGAACCATTCCTGGATCTCTGAGTTGAAGCCTACTTGATCATGGTGTATGGTTTTATTTTGGTATGTTCTTGAATTCAGTTTTCCAATATTTTATTGAGAATATTGATGTCAAAATTTATGAGGAATATTGGTCTTTAATTCTCTTTAGTTGTTGAATTTTTGTGTTCTTTAGGTATCAGTGATTTTGTAGCCTCATAAAAAGAGTTTGGCAATGTTTCTTATGTTTTTGTTGTGTGGAACAATTTAAGGAGTATTGGTATTAGTTTAAAAAAACCATTGTAGAATTCTGCACTGAAACCATCCAGCCTTATTTTTTTTGGGGGGGGAGACTAGTAGCAACTGCTTCTTTTCCTTTGGCACTGTAATTTTATTTAGGTCATTTATGTGTTTTAATTTAATTTTGGTAATTGGCAACTATCAAGAAAATTGACCATTTCTTTTAGGATTTTTAATTTAGTGGATAACATATTTTTGAAGTATGATCTAGTGATTCTCTGAATTTACTCAGTTTCTGTTGTTATGTTCTTTCTATATATGATTTTAATAATTTGGATTTTTTTCCTATCTTTTGGTTAGTTTTGATAAAGGTTTGTCTATCTTGAAACTGAGAAGATTCTATAAGGTAAATGACACATTCAATATGACAAAATGACAGCTAATAGAATGGAAAAAGATCTTCACCAACCCTACCTCTGGTAGAGGACTGATGTCTCAAATATGTAGAGAACTCAATAAACTAGCAGTCAAAAAGTCAAATAATCCAATTGAAAATGGTATACAGAGCTAAATAGGGAATTCTCAAGAGAAGAATTTCAAATGGCTGAAAGATACTTAAAGAATTGCTTAACAGCCTTTTCTCTTAGAGAAAGGAGATTCATTCGATCTGTAATCCCCGGGAGTTTCCACTGCAGCAGAGATACTAGTTTCATAGCTATAAACAATAATTTCTCAGGGTCTTTCCTTAGATTGATATAATATGTTTCTAATTATTTTTAGGTTACTTACATATTTTTATTTGTATCTACTCTTCCAATATTTACATGTGTTCCATTTATTCCCCCCTTCTCCATATTTTTTGTAGTCATTGAGTTAATTTTCTATATATGAATATTTTGTATAACCTTCATGCTATCTTTATTATTTTCTCTTACACTAGTACTAGTGGAAGAAAATACAATAGATTCTAAATTTTTCTATTTACTAAAAATTACAAGATATTTCCATTACTTTTATAATTTCCACAGAAGAATTTACTTTGCTTTAATAGATAAAATTATTAGCATTTTCAGTAATGTTTTTTCTGATGTTTATCATACTAATAGATAACTTTTGTGCATTGATTATTATTAAAACAAACTATTCTCTATAAACAACTGTAAGAGATAAATGTTAAAATATTCTGGTCCACAAAACACAAAATCATATTGAGATTTATTTAACTATTGACTATTCTTCTGAAATAATAGTTAAATATTACAGATGGACTAATTTCCAATTTTGATTATCATTTCTGAATTCTTCAGACCATTGTATTCTTTCATACTGCAAAACTGCTTGCCTGAACTCTCTTTCCAAAGCATTCTTTCTTTTTCTCCCTATGATACCACTGTATTACAAAATAACTATAACAAACTATAGTTATACTAATAATCATTTAGAATTAAATTTAAATCAAATTCCATGAAGTTTTCAAAAAATATTTAACATTTTAATGTTTATACATTACTCAGTAATTCTAATTCTGATTACATGCCATAACTATATGCACTATTTGTTAAAAGACAACTCAACATATTTTTTTTAGCACTTTAGGCAATTTTGTATAATGGTATCTTCAACTGACAACTGTTAGTATTACATCATAATAGATAAGCAACTTGAACTAACATTTACTTCTCCTGTATTGAAAGTATACTATAGAAAATGACGTGGATAGTAAGGAATAATAAGGAAAAGGCTTAAAAATAGACTTCATAATCAAAATAATGGACAGGACATTTTAACTGATGAAACTTATTTTACCACAACCAAGTACATTGATTTTCTAATCATATGTCACACCAAATATCATTCATCTTTCTTAGTTATATCTTCTTGTGCTAATTTATACTTCAAATAACATAAACACTAGAATAATAAAAAAACTAATTGATTCCTGTGTTACTTGATTCTTGAAAGTAGAGAAATTAGCAGTATTTTCCTACAGGTTTCAGAATGGAGCCCTATATATTAATATTCTTTCTAAAGATGCCAACATATATATGCATATATACATATTTCAAAAAGTAATAGAAAAATTTTATGAGCTGACTGGAGGCATGTAGATGTGAGAACATGTGAGATTATGTGGGATCTGTTTGGGGGAGAGTATAGAAAGTGCCATTTGGAAAAGAGGAACAGATAATTTTAATTTAAAATCATGTAGGAAACTGATGCAAGGAAAACTCCCAGAAATATATAAGAATTACCTTAACTAAGATTCCTAGAAGTTTCAGATTTCTAACCTGAATTAGTCACCTCACATGATCAGCCAAATATTCTAATAGAGGGATGGGGATACCAACCCAGCCATATAATTTTTAACTTACATTCTGTCCTACCTATGAAATGTGCTGAGGCAAGGGTGGCACAAAGATTGTGGGAGTAGCCAACAAATTACCAGTTCATGCTTAGCTTCATGCCATAAGAATGAGTTCATACCTAATGCTGCCTTTCGGAGTATCAGGGCTCAAGTTTAGATGGCCCACAGACCTAGGATAGAACCAAATAGGACTGGAAAAAAGAATCATGTCAATATAGAGATATCTACTGATAATCTCCTATACTCACAGATTGGTACCTAGTACAATAGTCATTAGAAAAGCTTTATCCAGGAACTGTTGAAAACAAATGCAAAGACTCACTGTCAACTCTAAGGTCAAGCTTGGAGAATATTGCTGAAGAGTGAAATATAAGGCTGAAGAAGACAGAAGGGTTAAGGACATCACAAGAAAACCAACATCATGAACTAACCTGGCCTTATAAGCCCTGACTGAGACTGAAAGAGACTGAACTAACAACCAGGGAGCTTGCGTGAGGATGACCTAGGCAGTCTTTATATATGTGATAGTTTTGTATCTTTGTTTTCCTTTGAGACTCCCAAAAGTGGGAAGAGGGGGCCATCTCTGACTCATTTACTGGCTTTTGGAACCCTATTCCTCATACTAGGCAGCCTGGGCCACTAATTGTCAAGGTAGTTAGATTTACTACAACTTGATTATCCATATTTTGTTAATTTCTGTAGGAGGCCTATCTATTTCTGAATAGAAAGAAGAAAGAGAAGAAGGAGTAGGGTATAAAACAGTGAGAGAGAGAGGAAAAAGGAATAACAGCAGTTAGGATATAAAATAAATGAATAAACAGTTTATTATAGATTTTAGCTTACTTAAATTTAATTATTCATATGAATTCCAAAAATGTCTAGAAGAGTTGATTGATATGGAGAATGCAATATTTTGACTAAGAATACAAACTACCTGTAATATTGCAGATGTAAATATTACTTCTCCAGTACTTATGCACACTACCTTAATAGAAAACCTAAAAAGCTCTGTGGCTCATTTAGAATTTAAAAGACTGTAATAGTCAAGGTTTTCTAAAGAAAGGGAACTGATATATTTATATATTTGACATCAGTTTATTACATTGATTTATGTAATACCATCCAGGTAGCTCCAAAACACTATCTTCATATAAAGAGTCAAGGAGACTGAGGCTGTTGCTCAGCCTGTGAGATTTTATGTCTCTGTGTTTCCAGTATGACACAGAATATGTACAGGATTTCTGTAGGTGTGTTGACTATTGGAAACTTTGTTGCTTTGGAGAAGGAATACCATGACAACAGAACAAAATATAGTTGATAGCATCAGTGAGGACAAACATTCTAAGAATAAAGCTTCTAGCCTCTGCTTTTCAGTACTGACACTCACTTTAAATAATCCAATAAAGACAATTCCTTAAGGGAGTGTCCAACTTTTTATTGTTTATTTAATTCCAGTTTAAATCAAGATCTTAACCAAGATTTTGCATCACAGAAATTTTGGGTTTACTTTTGTAATCCTTGAAGACTACGGATTTGTATAATAATTTATTATCTCTATTAATCAATACAATTTAAACTCGATATAAATTATGAAATATCTGATATGTAGGAGAGAATTGAACTATTGAATTAAATAATTTTCGAAGAAATTTCTTGTTACATAGCATGCTTATAAATTATTATTACAGAGGATTGATCTCTAAAATATATAAAGAACTCAAGAAACTAGAGCTTCAAACCCTGAAAAACTCAATTGAAAAATAGGGTTCAGAACTAAAAAGGGAATTCTCAGCAGAATTACAAATGGCTCAAAATCACTTGAAGAAGTGCTCAACTTCATTAGCCATCAGAGAAATACAAATCAAAACAACTTTGAGATACCACCTTACGCCTGTCAGATTGGCTAAGATAAAAGACATAGATGGCAGCCTATGTTGGAGAGGATATGGAGCAACGGGAACACTCCTCCATTATTGGTGGGAGTGTAAACTTGTTGAGCCACTTTAGAATGCAGTATGGTGGTTTCTCAGAAAAATGGGAATCAATCTCCCCAAGGATCTAGCAAATACCATTCTTAGACATATACCCTAAAGATGCACATGCATATCCAAAAGCATTAGCTCAACTATGTTCATAGCATCATTATTCATAATAGCAAGAACTTGGAAACAACCTAGATGCCCCTCAATTGAGAAATGTTTTAACAAGCTGTGGCACATCTACAATGGAGTAAGAAAAAATGATATTCTAAAATGTGCAGGCAAATGGATGGATATGGGGAATATCCTCCTGAGTGATGTGTCACAAACCCAGAAAGATAAGCTGGGAATGTACTCACTCATTAATGGACTTAAAAAAAGTAAAATAAATAGAGAGATATGTCATTGTACACAAGAACTCAAGGCTAGAACATAGCTATATGACACAGTGCCTTACTTCTGCATTGATGGCCTCTGGCAGTGGGGTGGGTAAGGAAAGACTTGTTTTCTTTAAGGGTCTGGCCACAGGGAGTTTTATTATGCTTCAGTAAGTAAATGAGCAACATGAATGGTCAGTTTTGTAAGTGGGAAGTTCATAAGAGTTGGCATGATTCTGAGAGGTCTGATTTCTCAGTTTGATGGGATACAGGATGTAAAAACACCAAATAATAAATAAATATATAAAAAAGGAAAAATAAACAAGAGTTAACTTTTTCCACTAGTGTTTGTGTATTATTTGACTAAATACACAATTTATTTTATATGCTGTGAAGTAATACATAAATATGCACTCAGAATTTTTAACATAGCTATGTGTTCCTTATGGTACCTCAGAATCCACGAACAAGAAACTAACTGTTCCTTATCTTGCTGTATTTAGGTATAGAAAATAATGTTCTTGATTATCTAATATAAAAGCTTTTTGAAATGAATAAATTTTGCTTAATGAATATTCATATGTTGTTTCACAATGACAAATTATATATCATATTAGTATTTGAATTAAAACTTATTATGCAAAATATTTTCATTATATTTTTCACTTCCCCAAAACTCCTCCCAGATGCCCATTATCCTTTTATCCACCATAAATATTACTAACCCTCTAAAAAAGTTAAATATAAAAAATAAAAATGAACATAAATATGAAAACACAATAGAATAAAATTAATGATTAAATTTTTAAAAGCATGCAAAAATATTGAGTTTATTTTGTACTTACCACCTATTCTTTGGCATGGGGACTGCCCTAAAATATGATTGATATACCCAATGACAATTCATTTGAAAATAGTACTGGGGCTGGAAAGATGGCTCAGTGGTTAGGAGTACTGAGTGTTCTTCCAGAGGACCTGAGTTAGATTCCCAGCATCCACATGGCAGATAACAACTGTCTGTGATTACTAGATCTGATATCCTTACACAGTTATACAAGCAGGGAAAACACCAATTCACATAAAATAAAAATAAATATTTTTTTAAAAAAGAAAATAGTGCTTTCATCTTGCATAGCAGGTATCAGTTACAAATAGTTTCCCTTCTAGGGTTGGGATTTTGTGACTACTTCTCTTTTCCAGTTCTGGCATTTTAGCTGGTTTGAAACTTTTCAGCTTTTGTACATGATGTCCCAATTTCTGTGAGTTCATAAGTATGTCAGTCTTTTTCTATCTGAAGATGCTGTTTGCGTGACATCACCAACCTTCTGTAGCTCTTCCAACCTTCCCTCCAAACCAAGGCCTAACTCCATTGATGGTTTGTCTAAGAGCAAGAATAAACAAATCTTCTAACAAAATGAAAGTGAGGTTCATGGACTGTGAGGAGAGGAGGGAGGTTAGGGTATATGAGAGAACAATTAATTATAAACTGTATGATATGAATTAATTAAATAATTAAATACTTCAAATGTGATGGCTACTGAAATATTATAAATAGATGGGATAACAGTACCATTTTAAACATATCTTTTTTGATTTACTTGCTTGTAGTCACATATTTGAAGCATTTTATTTTTATTGAAGTCACAAACAGAATTAAGCACAATAGGTGTTTGATTTGATTTAAAATAGCTCTAAAACTTTATTGTGGTATCATTCTCTACAACTAGGCTACAGAAATGAATAATCATTTTAGTTTTCATCAGTGATTTTATGCTGCACAAAAATAAATGTGACATGAAAATAAGTGCTTGTAGTGATTCATTTTTTATAACAGTCTCTAATTCTGTCAGCAAACTTGTTTTGTTTGGCATTGACCATATGTTACATTTTGTATGAAATAAAGATGTCACAATAGGAAATAAAGACTCATAATAAAAGCAAAGTAGCATATGTGAAATTTCTAAGAAGAAATAGCCTAGATTAAATATTTGAATTAGATAAAATTTGACTTCTTATGAAAATGTACAAGTATTCATATATATATATATATACAATAGGCACATGTATATATTTGTATATATATGTTTTTTCTTTATGAAAGACAGTTTGGAGTATATTTATGATATTTATTTTATTATGCACAATGAAGAAAAACTAATTATAATGTTATAAATAGAAATTAATACTATAAAGAAGTTCTAGAAAAAAACATAGTTAATAATGTATTTTTCTCTCTTCTCAATATTGACAGTATTTTTCTTGTTTTTAAAATTTTCAATATATGTCCTAATTTATGTATTGTTATAAATAAAGTATGTCAACCTCAGAACTACTAGTGGGGAGTGGTAATCATTAACTCACATATCAAATGTGATACTGTTTTAACTTCTGTTAGAATAACTCATTTATCCACACTAGTACAATTATTTGTATGTTATAGATTTGTTAGAAAAAAATAAAGACAAGCTTTGATAAACATTCAACTGTGGAGTGACTATGTATTGCAAATGAATGGAATGTAGTTCTGGCATCCTAATGTGTCTGTGCTGATGGGTTTTTCTGTTGTTCAATGTGTCAAAAGCAATAAAATCAGCTTGTAAGCGATTCTTCAGCAACTGAGCACTGCATGCATTCTGGTCATTATGGCAGCAGGAACGCTCAGTTGGGAAAATGGTATATAAATAACTGATAACATGAACAGAGTCTGATTAATTCTTACTGGCCACAGACTATTTTTAGGATCCTCTTGTGCTTGAAAGGATTTATATTTCCGAGGATTTGGTTCCAGTAGTTCTATTCTGACAATACAAAAAGACTTCTTAGAAATAGCTGTTTTAAAAAGGAGTTCTGGAAATAAGAGTAGATTTTCTTGTTTAGTAGTATATTCTTCATATTCATTCCCAAACTATGACACTACATTATACATTATATTTTCCTGAAATGAAGATCACTGGATAAAAATATACTTCAATTTTTAATTGATATTAATAGTTTATGATATTTTGAACATATTTTCTAATATATATTTATTATGTTTTACTTCATCATGTAAAATATACCTTGTTTCTATCATTCACTGTAACTCTCTGTCTCTATTTCTCTGTCTGTTGTGTTTTTTTCTCTTTCTCTTTCATATTCTGTAGATGTACATCTTTTCAAAAAATCTAGTAGTTAAAAATTTTGTATTTTGTAGTAGATTTGTTGATACAGACATTTAAACCCAGCAACCTGAAGGTAGGCAAATCTCTGTGATTTTGAGACTAACCTGTTCTACAGAACAATCTCTAGAACAACCTGGGATAGAAAGAGAAATCCTGTAATGAAAAACAAACAAATAAATTAATACATATATTTGTAACATTGTTATACGATAAGGTACATAACACAGCCACATGTTAGGCAGAGAAGTATTAACAAACTTTCTAAATAAGTATAATATCTTATTTTATATGAAGAAATTGGTTTATATGCCATTGGAAAGACAGTTTTTAAAACTTATATACTCTACCTGTTAGATGTTTACTTTATTTCCCTATGAATAACTAAAGGATGTAATTAGGTTATAGATTTTCATGATTTGTATCTTTTTTTAAAAAAAGGAAGACTCTCTCATCTGATAAGCATTATGATATTGGCTTCTTGGATGATCAAATTAGACTTTTAAAAAGACTTTCCTAATTTTACATACCAACCACAGTTCCCCTTCCCTCCCATCCTTCTACTAGCCCCCAGCTTCTCCACACCCTACCTTTCATCCTCTTCTCAGAGAGGACAAGACTCCCATAGGGAGTCAATAGAGTCTACATATCAAGTTGAGGCAGAACTAAAACCATCTACCATATGAAGGTTGAGCAATGTATCCCTCTATAAGGAATGGGCTCCAAAAAGCCAGTTCATGCACTACAGAAAATCTTGGTCCCACTGCCAGAGGACACACAGTCTTCCCAAGCCACACACTGTCTTCCACATTCAGAGTGTCTATTTCACCAACCCTACAAGTGATAGAGGATTTATCTCTAAGATATATAAAGAACTCATGAATCTAGAACCCAAATCCTTGAATAACCCAATCAAAAAATGGGGTCACCTGCCCTTGTGGGGGAATGGAGAGATGTGGAGAAGAAAGAATTACCTGATGTTGTGGAAGGGGGAAGGGTCCTTGATTAAGGATGTATAGGGATAGAAAACATGACTTACTTATTCATAATAATAAAAAAAATAAACAGAGTGCCTAGATCAGGTTTCCAACTGTCAATCCAGAGCCAATGAGTACCTAGTAGCTCAACTGTCTCTGTGGGTTTTTCCATCATGACCTTGACCCCTCTGTTTATAAAATCCTTCCTTACTCTCTTTGAGTAGACTGGTAGTTGGGGCTAGAATGGGATTATTTTTAAAGTTTCTTCCACTTGAATTTTCTTTTTTCTCATTTATTCATTGTATTTAATTCTTAGAAGTGGATGGCACAGTATCAAATACAGTAGAATTTTAAGAGTTCAAATGCAGATGGATATTGGTTCCAAATAGTATCACTGTAAGGTAAACTGAAGATCCAAGTCATTCATGCTAAAGACTTCCCCTCTTTCAATGAAATAAGAATGCTTTTGCTTAAGATCCACTAATGAGTGAGTACATCCCCTACTTATACTTCTGGGTTTGTAAGACCTTGCTCAGGAGTGAATTCTCCAAAATCATCCATTTTCATTCAAATTTTACTATATCTTTTTTTTTAACTGCTGCATAGTACTCCATGGCAAAGATGTTCCATAGTCTGTTAATCCATTCCTCAGTTGATGGGCATCTAGGTTGTTTCCAGGTCATTCAATAATGCTGCTATGAACATAGTTGAGCTAAAGTGTTTGAAGTATAAATGTGCACCTTTGTGGTCTATGCTAAATAGTGTTATTGATGGATTCTTGGAGAGATTGATTGCCAGTTTTCTGAGGAACTGCCAAACTGCATTCTAGAGTGACTGTACAAGTTTATACTCCCACCAACAATTGAGGAGTTTTTCCTTTGCTCTGCATCCTCTCCAGCACAGGCTATCATCTATGCTTTTGATCTTAGCCATTCTGACTGGTATAAGGTGATATCTCAAAGCTGTTTGATATGCACCCAGGACCAGATGATTTCACTGAAGAATTCTACCAGACATTCAAAGAAGAACTAACACCAATACTCAACAAACAGTTCCACACAGTAGAAACTTATGGAATGCTGCCAAACTCGTTTTATAAGGCCACAATCACCATGATTCCCAAGCTTCTCAAAGAAAGAGAATTACAGACCAATATCCCACATAAACATTGATACAAAAATACTCAACAAAATTCTGGCAAACCGATTACAACAATATATTAAAAAAATCATCCACAACAATCAAGTAGGCTCCATCCCAGAAATGCAGGGATAGTTCAACATATAAAAAACTCTAAATTTCATCATCATATAAAAAAACTCAAGGAAAAAAAACAACATAATCATCTCCTTAGGTGCTGAAAAAGCCTTTGAGAAAGTTTAACACTCCTTTACAATAAAAGTCCTGGAGAGAAAAGGAATACAAGGAAAATACCTAAATATAATAAAAGCGATTTACAAAAAGCTAATGAACAACATAAAACTAAATGGAGAAATACTTAAAACAATTCCACTAAAATAAAAAAACTAAAAAAAGGCTGCTTTCTCTTCCCTTATCCATTCAGCATAGTTCTTGAAGTTTTACCTAACTCAATAAGAGAATGAAAGGAGATTAAGGGATATAAAATGAAAAAAAGTGAAACTATCCTTATGTTCATATGATATGATTATATACATAAGTGACCCACAAAATTTTACCAGGGAACTTCTATAGCTGATAAACAACTTCAGCAATGTAGCAACATACAAGATTAATTCAAAAAATTAGTAGCCCTCCTATACACTAAAGGTAAATGGGCCAAAAAAGAAATAAGGGAAATATCATCCTTTGTAATAGCTGCAAATAGCATTAAATACCTAGGAGTAACCACGATCAAAAAAAACATATCGGACCTATATAACAAAAACTTTAATTCACTGAAGATAGAAATTGAAGAGTATATCAGAAAATAGAAAGATCTCCCATGCTCCTGGATAGGTAGGATCAACAGAATAAAAATGTAAATCTTACCAGAAACAATCTACAGATTCCATGCAATTCCCATCATATTCCCAACACAATTTTCTACAGACCTTGAAATAACAATACTCAATTTTATCTGGAATAACAGGAAATCCAGAATTGCCAAGTCAATTTTGTTCAACAAAAGAACCTCAGGAGACATCACCATATCCAACTTCAAGTTATACTATAGAACTACAATAATAAAAACAGACTGGTACTGGCATAAAAACAGACTTGTGGATCAATAGAATCTAATTGAAGAGTCTAATATTAAGACACACACCTATGAACACCTGATTTTTGACAGACTTCAAAAATATTTATTGGAAAAAAGATAGTATCTTCAACAAATGGAGTTGGCATTACTGGATGGCAAAGCCCTAAATAACCCAACTAAAAAAATGAGGTTCAGAAATAAAAAGGGATTTCTCAGCAGAAGAATTACAAATGGTTAAACAGCACTTGAAAAAAATGTTCAACATCTTTAGCTATCAAAGAAATGCAAATCAAAACAACTTTGATTTTTAAACATACAGGTCTTGAATAACATATATATGTCTGTGTAGAGAGAGAGAGAGAAAGAGAGATAAATATTTGCTCTTATAAAAAGTCATTGGTTTCTTAGTACATGGAGGTATGTTTAACACCATGATAAATATTTTTTCTATTACATGTCACCAAATTTTATGAATATACAGTAAAAGATTCTAAACTATATTTGCAATTTTTTTTCAATTTTTCTCAAGATACTAAGAATATTATACAACATATTTTTGAACTTACAGTTGTAATAATATGCTAATAATATATTAATAATTAATGAAGAAAATCATTAATACTTTCCTATTATGAATATAGGAAAATTTACTGTAATTTAAGATCCATGGTGTGCTTTACATATTTGCTTAATGGGATTGCTTGAAAGAATCAAATATTAAGTGTTTATTTTCACTGCTGCAGGTATTTTTCAAGAAGGGTATGCTTTACACTGAGAATAAAGTGGAACTTAAGACTAAATCCTAGTGTTTCTACTTGGTCATTATAGCTCATTCATGCCAACTGCAGTGTATGCAAGAACTAGAAACCCAACAAATGTGCTTTATCGTAGGAAATAAATTTTAATAGAATTGGAATTTATTAACTAAACAACGGTATGTGTGGAAGATAGGCCCAAACTCTATGGAACTTTGTGTTCCAGTGTGGGCACTATGTCCTAGAACTAGCAGAAAGATATGGTCTCTGTGAGTCTTAATATCATTGATAAACAAACTAATATCAGGCAATGTACATCATTTACCAATTTCTGGGAAAGGTCCAGAATACTGACAGTCTGATTCAGCCTGGCTCTCTCCATGCAGATTAAACATGGATATTAAAAAAAAAATGAAAATGACCTGGAACTCTTAAAGGTGTAGAAGCTTTTGGTTTCCTTAGTGAGTTTAGACCTCCTTTGTTCCTTCATTGCTTTTTTCCTCTGTCAGTTGGAGCCACCAGTTGTCAAAATTTAGCAAGAACCCTACTAAATTCTGAACAAACTATTGGCAATATTTAGATGAAGTCCTTGTATACCTTGGGAAGAAGATATCATTTTTTATGGTATTATATGCATTTTTATTCTAATTTTTTTTTATCAGTGGGAGTAAGGTACACTTCTAGTACCATTTTCCAGTCCTGTGTCTGTTTTTATGATCGCTTGCCCAACATCTATGCCTGGTTCCTAAGTAGCAAAGCTGTTGGGGGAATTAAAACGTATTAAATAGATACATACCTTTTAAGTGAACTGTAGATTTATTTCCTGGTATGTAGTGGGAATAGGTTATGTTCCATTGTAATTAATTGTCCTTCTTACAAGTTTAATGGAAACACTAATTGGCCAAAGGCAGACAGAAATTATGGGTGGGGCTATCAGACTAAGAAAACTCTAGGAACAGAGAGACAGCAGCAGAGACACTATTGGAGATACCAGTAGAAACAGGGGGAAGAAGACAACCAAGTTGCTCTGAGAAATGAGATAAGAATCATGGGTTAGTTTCATAAAATCATGAAAGAGCTACCTAGCAATATATCTGGATTATCGGTCAATCAGCATAAAATTAATGTAAGCATTTATGCATTTCTGTGGGACTGCAAGTCTGTGGGTCTGGCCCATAGGCCCAATAGACTAGAAACCTCTTATTACAAATGGCAGCCCAATATGGGTCATATACCTTTACATAAAGTGGGAAAAAAACTTAAAAATGTTTCTGGAGTACAGAAACAAATCCAAAAATAGCTCCCAAGTTGTGTTTCTCACTTGAACATGGTATAGACACACCATCTGGTGTGGTGTGAGAGCTTGAGCAACAAAATGGCAGACTTTTGGCACCCAACTTATGCTGGAACAAGGCTGGTTGCTGAAGTCCCACAAGATTCTATATGAAAGCAACAAGCTGCTTATGACAAATTTAACTTACTGATCTTGCAAGCAATAAGGAAACTGAGTCAAAAACTGCTTCTTAGTAGCAGCAGCATTTTCTTGGGAAATCACTGTTTGCTGAAGGCAACCAGAGTTACAAATTCTTAAAGAGAGGTTTCCTAACTCAGTGATAGTACTAAAAGATTTTTGAGTCTTTTAAGAAGCCCTGTGTAGTGGGAAATCAGGAATTATATATGTGAACGATCACGTCAGAGGACTGGAGACGAGTGGGGCGTGGTTAACTGGAAAGGATTCTGGAAGTAGACCTTCAAGGGAGAGGACCAGGACAGTAAGCCAGCATTCTCTCCCAAGAGTTCCCGACTGGGTGCACAGTTCGGACCAGCGACTTGGGAGTTCGGACATACTGTGTGGGGATGAGGAGTTTTCCTTAGAAGCGCTCCAGGGCAGTGCAACCTTATCCTTTCATTTTCTCTTAAAACCATCTCTGTTTTGTAAGTGATTTTCACAAAATAAATCCCATTTAAAACATATCTCATGACGAGTTTTTACCACAATAATTGGCGCCTGAATGCGGGGCTAATTCAACAAACCTGCCCAGTTCCTCACCTGCCCACGGAGCCAGTCTGAACGACTTTGGTTATCAGCTGCGCACGAGCCTCCTGTATGCAACCAGGAAGGAATCTGCACGTGGCAGACCTCTTGAGAGACAGATTGACCCGTTCTAGTGGAGCACGCCTGGTAGGATTTGTTGAAAGATCTGAGAAAGACCCTCCCAGCCAAATCACCACCTCGTTTCCAGCACCATTGCTGATGCTGCTGATCATGACAGCGACATCTGCTGGCCGTAAGTTCTCATTACATCTGAGTATATTTTTTCTTCCTTTTCTTTTCTACATATTTTTTTTCCTTTCTATAATGTCTTACCAGATAAAAGTTCAGAATTTTTCTCACTTTGTCACAATGGTGATAGAGGATTATTTCCAGGATTACATGTTTGGGGGTTATCTCCACCCAGGAGTCCTTTTGCTTTTTTGTGTGATAATATATTTCATACTTACCTATTTTAAGGCATCTCAACATAGACAGTATGAGGCTAAGATGTCTGGCATGGATGAACGTATTAAGACACTCCAGAAATTCATTGTTTCCATAGAAGAGAGGTCTACTTTGATCACAGAGGAATTTAGAGCCCATATTGATGAAAATATTAGGAAATTGGATGAAAAATTTAAAAAAATGGATGAAAATTTTAGGATAATGGATGGAAACTCTAGGAAATTTGAACAGAAGATAGTAGAATGGATAGATGTGGAGACAGGGAGGATTTCCCATTCTATGAAATTGTTGGAGAGATCATTTATAGAAGACTATAAAATACTGAAAAAGACCATGACCACTAGGTTGCAAGATCATGAGTTCTGCTTGGAGATTTTAGAAAAGAATCTTGAGGCAACACCTGCTCAAGATAACCCAGAACCCCCTCTTAAACGGTGCTACTGCAGGGAAGGTTCTTTACCTAGAGTGGTTACCATGAGAGTACTACCCCCCATCCCTCCAACTCTATTCCCAGTTGTGGCAGAGGCCAAAAAACCACAACCACGTGGAAGGGCTTCTGACAATGTGGGATACAATTATGAACCTATACCCATGAAAGATTTAAAAGCAATAAAGGAAGCCATAGTGAACTATGGTGTACAATCATCTTTTGTGAGGCAATCCTTGAACTCATGGTCAGCACAGAATCGAGTAATTCCTGATGACTGGGAGAATTTGGCAAACGCAGTGTTGAATGATGGCCAAAACTTCCAGTGTAGGAATTGGTTTAGAGAAGAGGCTAAAGCCATGAAATCTCGAGATAAAACTGGAAATGTTACTGTCTCCAAGGACCAAATCCTTGGGGAAGGCCAGTTTTCTGATTTATCAGTTCAGGCTACTTATGATGACTATGCTCTGTTGTTGTGTCGTACTGCTGCCTTAAATGCTTGGGAAACGGTTTTGGATGCAAGACAGAGAATTGAGTCATATACCCAGATTAAACAAGGTCCAATGGAGCCTTATACAGACTTTTTACAGAGGTTGACTCAGGCTGTAAATAGAGCAGTGTCAGATTCAGAAGTTCAGAAACAACTGATACTCTCTTTGGCCTTTGATAATGCTAATATGACATGTAAAAAATTGATCATGCCATTAAAAATCAGGGGTGCACCCTTAGACAAATGGATTCAATATGCACTTAATGCTGAATATCTACACCATAATGAAGAGAATTGGGTAGGTCAGGCCATTGCTAATACTAAGATGAGAAATCAAGGCATTATTTGCTTCTGTTGTGGTAAGCCAGGTAATATAAAGAGAAATTGTAGACCAAGCATATGTGGGAACTTTTTCAATCACAGGAGTGACCTAAACAGAAAGCCACTACCTCCTGGATTATGTAGGAGATGTAACAAAGGCAGACATTGGACAAATGAATGTAGATCTATAAGAGACAAAGATGGCAAGCTTTTACCATCAGAAAACGTAACTCGGGGCTTCCCCAGGGAAACCCCCAAGAATCAGACCTCCAAGCCAAAAAGGGTTCAGTCATATCCAGTCACAGTGGAAGAGCAGTGTCTTCAGGATGAGTAACAAATCCCAAGCCTGAAACAGTAGATCATGTAACCATAGACAATAGATTGCCCTTACAAGAGAAGTTGATGGTATCCAGCAAACCAATAAAACGCGTATTTTGGCAGACTTCCATAAATGAACAAAGACCAAAGTTGACAATAAGAATAGACAATATTTTTATGCAGGGCTTAGTCGACACGGGGGCTGATGTTTCAATCATAACTCAGCAGGCCTGGCACCCCAGGTGGCCTCTGAAGGAGGTAGACGTTCAATTTTTAGGTATTGGGACATTGTATCAGGTAAAACAGAGTGTGAGATGGCTAGAATGCATAGGACCAGAAGGACAGAGAGGGAGATTGAAGCCATACATGGCCAACATAGCAGTGAACTTATGGGGTCGTGATCTCCTATGACAATGGAACACTCAAATTAAGATTCCTCCAGGTCTACATACCAGCCAAAGAACTAATCGTGGCCTTGAAGGTAATACCTCAAGAGACTACATAAAACAGCTGTCAGTCATTCAGGTTGCACAAAGACGCAGTCTTAAAACTGCAAGCACCCCAAGACACTAACAGCCCTGCCTTTGAAATGGTTGACAGATAAACCTATTTGGGTCCAACAATGATCTTTGACAGAGGAGAAATTGCTAGCCCTAGAACAATTGGTGCAGGAACAGTTACAAGCTCAACATATTGAAGAATTGACCATCCCATGGAATTCCCCTGTATTTGTGGTCAAGAAGAAGTCTGGGAAATGGAGAATGGTGACAGATTTAAGAGCATTTAATAAGGTGATTCAGCCCATGGGCACCCTACAATCTGGTATACCTTTACCTTCTTTGCTACCTAAAGGATGGCCTAAAATAGTTATTGATCTGAAGGACTGTTTTTTTTACAATACCTCTACAGGAACAAGACAGGGAGAAGTTTGCTTTCACTGTACCTAATTTTAATAATTCATACCCAGTAAAAAGGAACCAATGGAGGGTCCTTCCACAAAGGATGTTGAATAGCCCCACCCTATGCCAATATTTTGTCTGACAGCCATTGGAAGTGATATGCAAACAATTCCCACAGTCTATCATTTACCATTATATGGATGATATATTGTTAGCGGACCCAGACGTAAACACCTTAGAAAGACTGTTTGAGGAATTGAAGAAGGTTTTGCCTGATTGGGGACTTCACATTGCCCCTGAAAAGATACAAAGAGGGGATTCTATCAATTATTTGGGATATAAAATAGGCTTGCAAACAATTAGACCTCAGAAGGTACAACTTAAGAGGGACAGATTAAAGACACTTAATGATTTCCAGAAGCTATTGGGGGATATAGCCCACATACGTCTGGTTATTGGTATTAAAAACTATGAACTGGTTCATTTGTTCAAAACTTTAGATGGAAATAAGGATCTGAATAGTCCCAGGGAATTCTCTGCTGAAGCC
>PVIH01015101.1:0-50933 GCA_004025045.1 Sigmodon hispidus
ACAAACAAACAGGAAAAAAAGCCAAACATGCCCAAGCAGCAAACCACAACCACTGAACAGCTTGGGATCAGAAACACCCTGGACTGACCCTTCAAACCCCAGTCCATCTATAGGAACACCTGACTCACTCTTGAGGAAGGGGGGACAAAACTGGATTTGGCCGGGAGTGAAGACTGATCCAAGCATTATTGGGCCAGTGTGACCATATTACTGTCTGCTCCCTGCCCAGGGAGGGGATGGGGAGTTGCAGAGAAGAAAAATGATCAGATGTGGTGGGAGGGGGAAGATACTTTCAATAAGGATATACAGGGATGGAAAAAAAAATTCAGAGGGAAAGTTGAACACAAAGAAAATATATGTGTAGTAATCTTATTTGAATTTCCACCCTTGCTTGATAAGCCATGCTTATGATTATAATCCTCTGTATAGTTATTGTTAACTCTTTGGCATTTTTAAATTCTTTTTACTGTTTTTTTGATAAATACAAAATAAAGAAGGAAAAAAAACTTTATTTATAGGACAAAAATAAAATTTTACATCTAAAATAAATAATGTAATCTTTAGTTTTTGAAAATTATAAATAATAAGTTGAAAAATTCTTGTGCCTAGAAAAAGAACATTGAAATTATATGTTTTTTTAAATTATTATGAATAAAGATTAAGAATAATAAAGAAAGAAAGAATAAATATATCCCTGTATATCATTATTCAAGGTCATTTCCCCCTCCTACCATATCAGGTCATTCTCTGTTCTCCACATCTCGTCATCCCCACCATGGGCAGGCAGTTCCAAGGTCCCAAGGTCCCAAAATTGCTTAGTTTAGCCTCTACTCCTGGCAAATACAGTTTTCTTCCCCAACATCAAGACTGAGTCAAGTGTTCCTCTAGGGGTAGTGGGATCCATGGAGTCAGTCAAAGTTGTTTTCAATCTCAAGCTGCTGAACTCTATTTTTTGATTGGGTTATTCAAGGATTGGGGCTCTAGATTCTTGAATTCGTTTTATATTTTAGAGATCAATCCTCTATCACTTGTAGGGTTGGTGAAAATCTTTTCCCTTTCTGTAGGCTGTCGTCTTATCCTATTGACAGTGTCCTTGGCTTTACAGAAGCTTCTCAGTCTCAGGAGGTCCCACTTATTGATTGTTGTTCTTAGTGACTATGCCACTGGTGTTATATTTAGGAAGTGGTCGCCTGTGCCAATTTGTAGGAGGGTATTTCCCACTATATTTTCTATTAAGTTCAGAGTGGCTAGGTTTATGGTGAGGTCTTTGATTCACTGGGATTTGAGTTTTGTGCAGGGTGACAGGCTTGGATCTATCTGCATTTTTCTACACACAACCATCCAGCTATATCAACACCATTTCTTAAAGATACTATCTTTTTTCCATTGAATATTTTGGGACTCTTTGTCAAAGATCAAGTTTTCATAGGTTTTTGGGTTAATGTCTTGATCCTCAATTCTATTCCATTGATCCACAAGTCTGTTTTTATGCCAGTACCAGGCTGTTTTTATTACTGTAGTTCTATTGTATAACTTGAAGTCAGGGATGGTGATGACCCCTGAGGTTCTTTTTTTGAGTAAAATTGTTTTGGCAATCCTGGCTTTCCTGTTATTCCAAATGAAATTGAGTATTGTTCTTTCAAGGTCCGAAAAATATTGTCTTGGGATTTTGATGGGCAGTACATTGAATCTGTAAATTGCTTTTGGTAGAATCGTCATTTTTACTATGTTGATCCTACCTATCCAGGATCATGGGAGAGCTTTCTGTTTTCTGATATCCTCTTCAAATTCTTTATTCAGTGATTTAAAATTTTTGTCAAATAGATCTGTTACTTTTTTGGTTATAGTTACTCCAAGGTATTTAATACTATTTGAAGCTATTAGAAAATGTGATGTTTCCATTATTTGTTTTTCAGTCCTTCTGTCTTTAATGTATAGAAGGGCAACTGATTTCTTTGAGTTAAACTTGTATCCTGCTACATTGCTGAAGGTGTCTATCAGCCATAGAAGTTCCTTGGAAGAACTTTGTGGGTCATTTATGTATACAATCATATGATCTGTAAATAGAGATAGCTTTACTTCTTTTACAATTTGTATCCCCTTAATTTCCTTTAGTTCTCTTATTGCTTTAACTAAAACTTGGAGAATTATATTCAATAGATACGGGGAGAGAGAACATCCTTGTCTAGTTCCTGATTTTAGTGGGATTGCTTTGAGTTTTTCTCCATTAAGATTAATGCTGGCTGCTGGCTTCTTCTAGATCACCTTTATTATTTTGAGATATTGTCCCTGTATTCCTGATCCCTCCAGAGCTGTTATCATAAAGGAGTATTGGATTTTGTCAAAGGCTTTTTCAGCATATGATCATGTGGCTTTGTTCCTTTAGTTTGTTTATATGATTGATAACGCTTACGATTTTTTGTATTTTAATCCAAACCTGCATTTCTGGGACAAAGCCTACTTGATCTTGATGGATGATATTTTTAATATATTGTTATATACATTTTGCCAATTTTTTTGAGAACTATAGCATGAATATTCATGAAGAAAATTGATTTGTAATTCTCCTTCTTTGTTGTGTTTTTGAGTGGCTTGGATATTATGGTAATTGTGGCCTCATAAAAGGATTTTGGAAATATTCCTTCAGTTTCTACTGTGTGAAATAGTCTCAGGATTAATGGTAGTAATTTTTCTTTGAATGTCTGGTAGAATTTTGCACTAACATCATCTGGACCTGGGCTTTTATATTTGGGGAGGCTTTTAATGACAGTTTCAATTTCCTTAAGTGTTATAGGCCTGTTTAGGTAATTAATCTGTTCTTTATTTAATTTTGGTAAATGGTACCTGTCCAGAAAGCTGTTCATTTCTTATAGGTTTTCAATTTTTGTGGAGTACAGATTTTCAAAGTATGATCTGATGATTCTCTGGATTTCCTGGGGGTCTGTTGTTATGTCCCCCTTTTCATTTCTGATTTTGTTGATTTGGACACACTCTCTCTCTGCTTTTTGAATAGTTTGGATAAGGGCTTATCTATCTTGTTGACTTTCTCAAAGAACCAACTCTTAGATTCAATGATTCTTTGTATTGTTCTTTTTGTTTCAATTGTATTGATTTCAGCTCTAAGTTTGATTATTTCCTTCCGTCTACTCTTTCTAGTTGAGTTTGCTTCTAATTGTATATTTATTTTTCATTCAATCCACATTTTCTCTTTGTTTTTCCCAAGTCTCTCTTTCCCACCTCCACTCTGCCCCTCACTCCTATCTACTTCTCTTCCCTTTCTACTAAAAATGGTAGACTTCCCAAGAAGACGAACTAAACATGGCATATCAAGTATATTCATATATGACTAAGAATCTCCCCTTGAATTAAGCCTTACATTGTAAACCATTATGAAGATTAGATTTCCAAAAGCCAGTAAAAGGACAGAGGCTGTCCCTGTTTCCACTGTTAGGACTTCCATAAAAGGACAAAGCTATACAACTGTAACATATAGGTCCAGTGCCTAGCTTGGTCCCATACAGTCTCTTGATTTGTCAGTTCTGACTCTGTAAGCCCCTATGAACCCATGTTAGTTGATTCTGTGAGTTTTCTTGTGGTGTCCTTGCTTTTATGATTCTTTGTGGATTTCACATCATTCATTCTAATCCCCCTTTTCTACCCAGTCCTCTAGTAGTATCCATCCACTGCCTTTGCAATATTCTCCCCAAGGTAAAACCAAATTTATAAAAATAAAAACAAAGACCAATCAACCAAACATTAAAAACAACCAAACAGAAACAAAAACAAAAACAATAAGAATCTGTGGTGAAGCTGTAGTCTCTCCCATTGAATCACACAGTGTGTATAGATCTATAGTGGTTTTGGTCTGCACTGTTGTTAATGGCTCCTGTTAACACCCAAAGCTCTGCAGTTATGCTCAGTATTCTGACATCATGTTGGTACCTGAGAGCCATGCTGCTATCAGGGCTTACTGATCTGGGTGGCTGACATTGGGACCAGGACAGAACTGCTTCCCAGGGCTGCATTTGGGTCTGTGGTCCAGCTGAAGCTGATGTCTGTGTTGATGTCCATGGCCCATGACAGCACTGAGGGTCATTGGAACCACTTTGTGTTGATATAGTCTTGCCAATTTTTGGCCCTGAAATAGATGCCATTGTTGCTTGGTGGATAAGGCAGCAAGTAAGCTAGTCCTGCCCCTCAGGTAAAAGCTATCTTGCTTCTTCTTCAACCCTGCACTTGGAAAAAATTGTCCCACCTGAAATGCGATGATAAATATATTGATTACAAGTACCTATAGCTGGTGGATTAGACAGGCCCAATGCAGCCTTGCACCTTTGTGAAACATACAGGGCCTCAGGAAATAGAAACACAATCTGATAACACAGAGGGACTTGAATAGAAAGCAAGGAATGGGAGGAGAGAGAGGGGTTTTAGGGGGTCACACAACCTCTGTGAGGTGGGGGGAGAGAGGGAAATAGAGATAAGAAGAAGCCACAGGGTGGAGTTTTCTTTTTGAATGGAGTGTGACATCAGGACTCTTGATAGGCTGGATTATTATCTATTAACCAGGGTTCCAGTATGTGGATTAGAACCCTAACATTCCTCTTTTTTTGATTTTATAAATAGGTAAGTTATTAACTGCAAATAGGGAAAGTGATGGCACAGAATGTTTTATTCTGTAGGATGATTTATGCGGATTTCAAATAGAGTAGGGGATCATACACAACAGGAGGTATAGGTGAAGAGACATTCAGTTAACTGTCACCTTGGAGATATTAGGCATCTGTCCCTTGAGAGAGCTGAGAATACAGGTTTCTATGAGAAAAAATTAGATTATTAACACTTATTCTATGACCTGGGGCTAGCCATGAAAAACATAATAAATGCAAGAAAGAATGGAATAAAAATGCCCTGATTGTACAGAAGAGACAAGAGTGAATTAAAGAGACATGAGATTCAATATGCTCTTCATTAGGATGTCTTGGAAGACCAGGTTTCCAGTTGCTGGGTGAGTGCTACCTGCATTGAAGTCCCAAGAGCATGCTCTAGGAATACTGGAGCCATCAAAGCTGCTGTTTCCTTGTTGTCTGGGAAGAGGATGGGTCTGTGTAGAAACCTGCAAATATCTGTAAAACAGCTAGGACAGACTTACATTTTGGTGTGTTATGGCAAAAGCTATGGCTTTGAGTTAAAAGGTATGAACATTTTTCTAAGGTCTGGTTTCAGCCCAGTGAAATACATCTTTAAATCTGTAACCAAAAGAAATTTACTGAATGAAAGTGGTTGAGTAATTGAAGGAAGAGGGGAGAGACTTTTATACCCTCTCTAATGTTAAATTATGGTAGCAAGGTGAACTGTGTCTATACTTAGTATTAGCTCTAATAGAATGAGAAGTGTGACTTTTAAATAGAGATCTAAGAAGGCAGCCCAGAGCAGGTGGCATAAGCAACTAATGCTTGGGTGTATCTGTCAGCTGAATGAACACTGCTGAGACCACTTCAAACTAGGAATAAATGTTAGAATTTATGAACTTATTTGGAACCTTTCGGCTTATAGACTTGTGCCAATCTGGTGAAATATTTGTCAGAAATGAGGAATACATCTCTTCAAGACTGGAATAGGACTTTTTAATTTTGGCAGTAATTAATGAGGGTTTCTCCTGGCACTTTGCCCTGGCAACCCACTGACAGCTGTAAATTTGGGTCCCTTGGAACCTCTATTCAATAAGTTTTCTCTCTGCTACTCACCAAGAGGGCTGGCAGGTTTATATTCTTAAACATCTATTCTATTGGGCCTTCCAAACCTAACCCCTGTCCATTGCTGGTTGACCTATTCCTGAGCAGCTGGAGTCCTTTTCATATTTGATTCTTGCTTACACTAGAAGATGTTCTAGACTACAGCCTTTGGGTCACTTTTTTCTTGATCTCAGTAATGGAAAACAAGCCATACCTCACATGTGGACCTTGATGAGGAATTTTATTCTCATTTTACCCTGCCTCCACTTGTCCACTTCTCAGCCTCTATTGGTGTACTCAGGGCATAGGGATACACAACAGAGAGAGACTCAGGGCTGGGTTGCTGCCTGCTGTGGAAGCTGCTCTCCTCTTATGTTGAAAGAGCTATGGCTAAATGCCTCATATATCTTTTGCCACTTGCTACAACCCAAGAACAGGACCAGGACCAGGGCTATGAGTTGGCCCAGCCCAACATCCACCAAATCTATGAACTGCTGGAGCATATGAAGGGGATAAGCACACAAACCATAACTGCAGAATCCCCATGACACAGAACAACAGGATAGCCTAAAGGAGCCCCAGTGAGAGCCCATTATTGGTGGTGTAGCAGAAACCAGAGGCCCTCAAGCTAGACCAATGACTCTTGGCAAAGAATGCTTGCAAGTAAAAATGAATGGGTTAAAGTGGAAAGGTTTGTAACTTGTCACCCATGCTTGAAATAATAACAGTTGTGTGAATGAAAAATAAAGTAGGTGTTTGTTTACAGGAGTTAAAAAGTGAACACAGTTTGCAGTTTGGGTGTGCTTTGCATTTTATTTTAAGTCCACTAATGAGTGAGTACATACCCTGCTGCAAACCACAACCACTGAACAGCTTGGGATCTGAAACACCTTGCACAGGCACCTTGGAGCCCATTTCCTCCAGAGGAATACCTGACTCAGTCTTGATGTTTGGGTGAGGAAAGCAGATCTGCCTGGAGGGGATGCTGAAGTAAGCCACCTCAGGACCTTGCTGGGGAGGAGATAAGGAGATGGGAAGAAAAGAGAGTGACTGAGAGGGGCAGAAGAGGGAACAGAGTTTGAACAAGGGAATACATGGATTAAAAAATGAGACTTTATTCGAAGATAAATAAAAAGTCAAAAATGTGAATATGATTAACCAAAGGCATCAGCAGGGATGGAACTGAAGGAATTTGTGCTGTTCTTACTGCACTGATGTCAATATACTGGCAACACCATTTTAGAAAATACTATCATTAATAAGGAGCTTCCTACAGTATATTTAGAGTTTGTAGAATATTTAGAACTGATATAATTTCAATTATATCAATGTAATAAGTTTAATTCTACAAAGGAAAGCTATTATGAAAGAAAAGACCAAATAATAAATAAAATGAAGAATAGTTTTTAATTTAAAGACAGCCACTAGATACCATGTAAAATTTTAATATGCTACCTTAAAATTACCTAGTGAGATTACAAATTTATAAGTGAGTAATATTAAGTAATGTTTATATATCTTTTTTCTCTATTAAAATAAAATCTACAGAAAATTAGCAGCACACAAATAACATGGATGAAATATTTTCTAGAAACAAAATGAATATTTTTACATTAATATTTTTCACATGAATTATGTGTGTTTACAATTTTAAAAAGAGTCATTTCAAAATTTGATATACTTATTTATGTTACATTTTATTTTATTTAAAATTTATACAGGACTATGAAGTAGACCTAGAACTTTATGTAGGCTACACAAGTGTTCTTCCTCTTAAGTGCATTCCTCACTAATCTGACATTTTAATTTATATTCCCTTCATGTTTATTTTTATAGGAATATGTCAATGTAGACAAAGTAATTTCATCTATTTATGAAATTAGTCTTCTATTTACATTACTCAATTTATAATGTATTGTTTTGCTAATCAAATTAGAAAATTAAGGTTTCACTTTTAAAAGGTGAATCAGGACTTGGTATTTCAATGTTCCTAATAAAATATTTAATTTTAAGCCAGAACAGAACACCCAAATTGTATTGTCCATACTGTAATGGTTGTCATGCAAACTCAAAAAAAATGTTTTGAATAAAATTTACTAAGTTTTAATGGCATTTTTTATTTAGCACCCTTTACTGGCACTTGAAAAACTGAACCTGCCTCTCATTGGACACTGTAGCGAAAGAGTTGACTTAGAGTCTCATGAGAGAGCTGGTTCGCCAACACTCAGGAGAGATTTCCCTACTACCCATCATCGTGGACCATAGAGAACTGACTGACTGATGGCATGGGCATAGAGGAGCTGTCTCTGCCCCTTGCCTAATGGGACCAGTACTAATGGCCTAGACTAGTCAGCTCAGCTACTACCCAGGCCCATAGTTGGGTCTTGATTTGACCCACTCTATTATCTAGGACCTGCTGGATCTCCATCACTTGGAGCAGCATTGGGATATCCAATAGGAGTTTTGGTGTGTATCCAGTGAAGACGGTGTGCCAGAAACCAAAGTCCTTGGACTGGTCCAGTGTATCATTGCTAATAACATTTGCAAGTAAAGCTCATTGATCATAAGGGAATGCTGTGTGATACACGTGGCTCCCAACATGACCAGGATGAAGTAAAAGGTGTTGGAGAAACAGGAAAGATGGCAGATTGAAAAGGCTTTTTGGCCCCGGCTCACAGCAGACTAAGATGTTAATGACTCCCTGCCCAGCCCTTGTTGAGATCCCAGTTCCTAGGACCCTAGCCATAGGGCACAACCCTTTGAACTTCACTCCTCCTCTGTTTTGCTCAAAAGCCATGGCAGCAGGAAAAACACCTACTGGCCACAAAACCCCAGTAAAACCCAGTTCACTGGATACCCATTGCTCCCAAACCCCACTTCCTTTCCCAACCCATATTATCACCTGATGATCTCAGGGACCTCAGCAGCATCTAGAAACCCTCAGACCACTGGCCCACAGCATACTAGGAGGTGAATTACACCCTGCCCAGCCTAGGCTGATATCCCTACCTGAAGGACCCCAGTCCTGAGACACATCCCTTAGAACCACACCTCAACAGCTCTGTTTTAAATCCAGTCCAGCAGGAAAAATCCCTGCAGGTCAGAAGCCCAAGTAAAACCCAGCGCACTGGACACCCCAGCTCCAAAACAGCAACCCATTCCCCAACCCATGCCATCCCCTAGCAACCTCAGCAGCAACCTGAAACCTACATTAGACTAAGAGACTCATTTCCTACTGGATTCAGAACTGCTACCTAAGACACTCAGTTTCTCAGAACCTACTGAATAAATAAAAAGTGGCCACCGAGACTCCTGATTATAATGGGCAAGAGATTACTTCATAAGGTAATTTACTGGAATGAGTCTTCCAAATATTTGTTGTCCCTAATGTACTGCTGAGTTTCCATGACAAAAAAAGATGGGAATGTCTTATTACTGTTTTTTCATGCGTGTCTTTGAATTTTTCAGCTAATAAAATATCAAATAAGTGATAATGTGTGATCTGAAACATTCAAACTCTGTGTAATAGCTATAACATTTCTGTGTGGACACAAGTACTTGAAAAAGCTCAGTATTAGGTCAAAGCTCATCCAGGATTTACCTATGAAAGCATGAGATGATTATAGATTATACACAGTTTGAATAATCTTGAGCCCTGTACCTGGCTCTGTTGTGCAATCTCTCTCTCTCTCTCTCTCTCTCTCTCTCTCTCTCTCTCTCTCTCTCTCTCTCTCTCTCTCTCTCTCATGCTTTATGTGTATGTGTAAGTGTGGTGTGTGTAAGAAAGAGACAGAGACAAAGAGAGAACAGAACTCACTGTACCAGCAAACAAACATGTTCTCCATGATGGTTATAGAGGTCAGAGGACAATGCTAGGGTATCTGGTTCTTTCCTGCCCACCTGTGGGATCTGGGATAAAACTCTGGTCATGAGAACCTCTACCTTCTTACTAAGTAGTGGGCAGTGGTTCTTACCCTTTCTAAAGCTGCAACACTTTAACACAGCTCTTCATGTTATGGTTACATCTAGTCACAAAACTATTTTTGTTGCTATTTCATACTGTTATTTTGATACTGTTATGGTTTTTAATATAAATATTTCTCATGCAAGATATTTGATATGTGATCCTGTCAAAAGGTGGTTAAATATCCAAAAGGATCACAAGCAACATGGTGAATATCACTGTATGATGCTAAATTACTTGCCACATAGCTTGAAGATTTTAATGAAACACTGACTGCACAGATGGTCATAGGACATTCAAAGCCTGAATTGTCCATCTGCTTGTATTAATATTAACAAGAAAAGTGAACTATATGAATTTGTGAGTCTTGATACACAGTTAGTGCTTACAGAGCTTTAAGGTTTATGGAATGAACGATTTTCACATGATTTCTGAAAGAACTCTAATTACTAAGATATGATAAAAAGATAGGAAGGGCTTCACATTGAGAACTACTTGATATTAACAACATCCTGGGGGTAAAGGAAATTTCACACAACTGATAAAACCAAAATTGCCTACAGAAATAATGGTTTCTCCCGAAAGCCATCATAATTCAGTATCTATAAAGAATAAATAAATTATATTTATTCTGAGTCCCTATGTCAGCTTGAGTTTTTACCATCCATCTAGTAACCTAACCCATATGGTCACCTTCTAGTTCCATTTATAGAACTGAATTAAAAAAAAAAACAGGTAAACCACATATTTTTTTCTTTAGTATTGTTCCTTGCATTTTTGAAATTACTATATAATTATATTATCCTTAATTAATTAAATTATATTGCTTTCTTTCCTTTACACCTTCTTATTTTCTGTAAATTGTTTTCTTTCAAATCAATGATCTCCTTTTGACTATTTGATATTATACAAATATGTACATAATTCCTAAGCAAAACCTGCTCTGTCTATATAGTGTTACTTGTACATATATGTTTCAGGATTGAATATTTGGTATTGAATAACTAATTGCTGTGTTTTTCCTTGGAGAAAGCTGATTCTCCTGTGATCATCATTTCTTACTTGACAATAGTTCTTTATGTAGTATCTAAGGCTCATGGTCTATCCACTGTTTATTGCTGTTTTTATTTAGGTCATGTTAAGGAAATCATGTTAGTAAGAATTAAGGCGTATAACTTCTGATACTACTTTTGCTAATTTATTAACCTTTGTCCTCAATTACATAATTTGTTCAATATGACTTAGAAAACTATGAAAATCACACTATAGTAATGCCTATACTGCTAACTGTGCAGTGTAGTCTATAAAACTACATATTAATATATTACATAAATATTAACATAATTCTTTTTGAGAAGCCTATGTTGATGTGTTGGTTGTTAGCTATAAATGTGTTTATTTATTTATATCTATTTATCTATCTAGCTTTCTTAATTCTCTTTATTAAATCTAAATACTGACTTTCAGTTTTACTTAATAAACACTGCTAATTTTACCTTACTATGACTCATCCTATAATTCTTTTGTATAGTATTTCATAGTATGGATTTACCTGAATGAAAATCCTGGGATTTACTCAGGATTTACTCAGGAACAACTGACCCTTAAAGGGAGTATTACTGTGAAATGATATTGGTCTAGATATCTCATTTCTTACTCTTCAACTACTCTTCATGTTTGTGACTCTTTCACTTCCATACTCTAATTTTCCAATATAAGAGACATCAAGAATCAAATAAACACATAATTTACTTATAATCATGATCACAATCAAGGTTATGATATCTAAATCCTGGCTTTGTTGGTGAAATACATGAAGAGCCTAGAAGACATTGACACAAGTATGTATTTCTTATCTATCATAAGACACTTCTCTGTATTTATTAAAAGAAAGAGAGCCATGATAAACCTTATTGAGATAGGGTTTTGAGACAGCAGTTTTCAAATATAAAACCTAATAGATTCCCAACCTTTTCTGTTTTTGTTTTATTTCTTTCTCTATATTTTATCATTTAATTTATGTTTCAATATTATAATATAATTATATCATTCCTTCTTTCTGTTTTCCTCTCAAACTTTTCCGTATAGTCTTGTTTATAGACTTTGAAATCCATAACCTCTGTTTTTCTTAATTATTATTATGTACATTTGTGTATGTATCTTATCTTTGCCAAGTTGCTTTTGGTCATGGTGTTTCTTCACAGTAAGAGTAACTCTAATTTAGAAAACTAAATTTTCAATTTTTTTCTTTCTAAGAACTCTCATGTCTCCTCTTACACAACCTAATATTTATGGCTTTTTTGTTCATTTCATAATTTATGGCACATATATGCATGAATTTATAAACAAAGTTTCTTCAGTCTTGTAAATTTTGGTCATATTTATATTTTGCAGAACTCACTACTTCCATTTTAATCGGGATGCTTATTGTTGCAACAAAACACCATACTCAAATGTATTTTTAGGAGACAAGATCTAATTGTGTTTACTATTTTCCATCACTATTCATCATTGAAAAAAGTTAAGAGAGAAACTCAAAAAGTGTGCTAACAATAAGAGGTGATACAGAAGTCATGGAGGAGTACTGCTTAATGACTGCTCAGCCTTATTTCTTATAGAACCCAGGCCTATCAGGTTGGGCATTCCACATCAGTCACCACAGATAATGCACAACAGGCTTTCCTAAAACTGGATTTTACAGAAGCATTTTCTCAACTGATGGGTCTTTTGTTTTGATTTGTTTTGTTTTTTTTCTTCTTGAAGATTCAAGCTTGTGTCAAGTTTAACATAAAAACTATCCAGGCCAATTGAACCATTTTCAACTTGATACACAAACACATCTCTTATGAAACATAACCTTTCCTTTCTTGTTGTTCAAAAGATACCATATAAATATTTAGGTTATGATATAAAATATTAGAAACTTCAAAGTACCATGGTCTTTAAAAATTCAAACGATTTCAAAGTTCATTCTCTTTCATAATCAAAAGTCCGTATAAAACTCCAAAAATCTCTCTTAAAAGTTCAAGTCTCTGAATTGTAAGCTCTACAAAAATAAAACATACATTAAATACTTTCTTATTCCAAAAGGAAAAATTCAGGGTACAGTGACTGAAAGCAAAATCAAATTCAAACTCTAAAAATATCAGTGTTTGAGATCTAGGATTCATTCATGGTTTACTGAGCTATTTCAAAAGTTTTACCACCATATACATAGCTGGTCTTATACATTCAAGTTGGTTTTACTCCATATCTGATATTTTTGGAGGTTGTTATTGGCACTGGAATTTCCAAAGTGTTGGGTTCTCCTGCTTTAACTGGACTATACATTCACCAGCAGGATCTCCTAGACTCTCATTCTGGTACCAAGCTTCAACCTCTTTCAATGACCACTACATGTCTTTAAACATGTATTATAACAAGAGACAAATACTTGTAAGTGAAAGTTAGTATTCTCTAACAAAGTCTCACTGATTATACAGAGTACAGGGCTTAGCCTTAAGGGTGGTTTGTATATCTAATGAGACTATTAGAGATACCTTCTTGGTTATCGATTGGGATTTGTGTTCATGTCTACTCTCAGCACTGGGAAGCCATCAAGCCCAGACATGCAAAGGCCCTCTGTATGCTACCTGAATCTCATATGTGATTTCTTATGTCCATTGGACATATGTTTGGAGGCCTTGTTTCTTTGGTGGTTTCTTCTTAATAACTGCTATTTCTCAGCTATAGCTAACTAGCTTCAATTATTTCAGCCCATTTATACTATTGTCTTGTTAATTAGGACTGCTTCTCTAGCCACAGCTAACTAAAAGTACAGATCATTTTATTACTTATTTATTTTTATTGAAAATACATTTGTCTCTCATGCAATACATCCCAATCAGTCTCTCATCCCACAGTCCTCCTGATCCCATCCTCTACCTCCCTAGAGCTAATTATTCTCCGTCTGTTTCCCTTCTGGAAAGAACAGATCTCCAAGAAACAACAACCAAGTCAAGGCAAAATCCCTCTTATCCAGGCTGGACAATGCAACTCATTAGAAGAAAAAGAGTTCCAAAAGCAGATAGGCAAAAGAGCCACTTCCACTGTTAGAAGTCCCAGTAAAACATCAAGGTAATACACATAAAATATATGCAGGTGATCTGGTGAAGAACCTTGTAGTCTCAGTGTTTGCCACTTTAGTCTCTGTGAGCCTATGTGATTATTATATAGCTGATTGAGTGAGCCAAATTCTCTTGGTATTCTATATCCTCTCTGACTCAACAATTCCCTTGAATTTGAGTTCACTTAGGTGAACCTAAACTATTTCCCCATTTATAGCATAAATAGATAAATAGATAAATCAGGTATTATAGATGAGTGAGGTAAACAACCAGGATTCTAACACAGAAAGCATGTTATGGGCTGGCAACTTGGAGTCCATTCCCTGCAAAGGAGACCCTAAACCAGCCTTGATATTGACATGAGACAATCGGACCTGCCTGGATTGGATAAGCAATGCTGAGCTGACCCACCTCGGGAATTCCTGTCCTTTTGGGGGAGGGGATGAGGGGTGGAGAGGAGGTAGATTGGGAGAGATTGGGAACAAGGAAGGGTAGGTGAGCAGCGGATATATGGAAAAAAGACCCTTTTTAATATTATTTTAAAGGTTAAAAAAACGAGAGAACATTCATGGAATTTGTTATTGATCACTCTTGAACTGCTGTCATCCTGAGAGACAGAGTTGATATGATACTCTCAGAGATATTTCCACCATTACACAAAAGCCATCAACTATCTGAATATGTTTAAGTTTTACTTTCTAATAATTTAAGTAATTCTTCATGACTCTAACATTGAATATCAGTGATGATGCATAACAATAAAATTCAACAATGAACTATATATATCTACATACATATTTATATATACATATATGGTTTTTAAAAGTTATCTTTTGCTCTACTTTTACAATTTTTAGTGTGTATATTTTCTTTAAAATAAAATGCAATAAGCTACCAAATTTTCACTAAAGTTCCCAGTATCAATGCTTTAGTTTTCTCCTGTTTCATGATCTCTCTCTTCCTTTTTCACATATGATGTGTTTTTCTATCTAAGATCAAACACATAGTGTAATTTTTTTTTCTTACTGGCATGATTTCTGGCCTTCAGGCTATGTTCTCTGTAATACAGTTTGGTGGAAATATTTCTTCCTAGTTAGAAAAATTTCACACAACCTTTTTATTATTCAATAAATCTTACATTGAAAAGATAATCATTATCAACAATCTGTGATTTTCTGTTTTATTTCTAAACACACACACACAAACACACAATATACCTCTTAAGAAAGTTTTGAAAATATCATATATTTCAGAATTCTATTTTGTAGTTTAGAAGTTTATTTGCCTGATCAAAACAAAAAGCACTTACCTGAGTGGATCCGCAAAGGAAGCGCCCCTCCCTCATTATTTAGGGCATGTAGCTCATACTTAAGTTTTGTGTCAGGAACTGCTCCTATGGTCCACTCTTCAGAGGTTACTCTTGTGAAAACTTGCACAGAATCTTTCTCCAGGTTTTGCTGCTGACATCACTTTCAAAAATATAATTTAATTGCATTCTTGTATAATTTAGCTCATTAACAAGGAACCTTGGGGGAGAAGAAAAGAGACAGGTCACCCATTTTCATTTAGGTCCCCCCACACACACACACACATTTTTCTCTGTTTCTGGAACATAGAGTAAGGAGTGTCGAAGCCTTTTGTACCAGATTCTTAGCAGCATCTGTACTGATGCATATTACCCTTGGGGTGTGCAGTTGCTGTGGAGGAATTGGAAGGGCAGATAAGGAGAGTGCTTTCTCAATTTTAGCCTCTTGTTTACTATATCAATAAGAGGTAAAAGGGCTTGACTGTAACTTTCATTTGGGCTTGATGTGTCACGACTATTCTGCTTTCTCAGCTGAGCTCCAGAGGAAATCATTTCCTCTCTTCACTGTCTTTTCTTATTCTGTTAGCAGACTTAGAGACTGAATTCTAGATTTTAAATTCGTCTGCAAGACCATAGATGTTCTGATCATACTCTAATCTCTTAAATCACTTCGATTTATCACCACTCTCTGGAAAATAGTTTTCTGCCTTTATCATTTTGTTCTGTTTGGGAGTTGTTTTGTTGCTATCATTTATTTTTATTTTTTTACATTGCAACCAAAATTTGCCCTCCTTCTTCTTCTAATCCTTCTACCCCATCTCATGTCTCCACCTGTCTACTCATCCTCTTCTGTTTCTCTTTAGATACTAACAGGTCTCTCATGTATATCACTCTGCCATGGTATAACAAGTTGTTGTAAGGCTAAGCATCACATCTTCTATTAATTCTGGATGAAGCAATCCAGTAGAAAGAATAGGTCCAAATTTTAGAATAGCTTTTACTGAACTTTATATACTAGGGCTTTATAGAGAGAGGATAAGAAGAAATGATGTATTTTGTTTTTATTTGTTTAAAGTGACTGTTCCTAATCCAGTGAATTTCATCTTCCCCTCCTTCCCCCCTTATATCTTTGACTCCATTCATTTTTTCATAGTTAAATACTCAATAGCAGGTGAAGTGCCTGCCAGAATGTTTATCCATATATATTTACTCTGTGAATATACTGAGTGAATAAATAATCAAAAGGAGAAAAATAGGATAGTTGGCTACACTGAAGTTTCATTTGTTGAAATGTTAAAGTAGTTTCCAAATGTTCCTCCAATTACATATTTTCACTTTATTTATATTTATGACTTATTCTGTTGTTATGACCTAGAATGTTTTACTGGTATCTTAGTACTTAGTACTGAGCAGTTATTTTGCTTCCTACAAATTGTCTTCAGAAACAAGCACAATTTGACAAATACCCTTACTTTGGGGCTACTGTTGCAAACATGGAAGAATTGAGATAACAATTTTACTTAGTATTATCTCGACTAAAGGTACCATTCATAAGCTTATTAGCTATAGATTATTGGAGATATTAATAAAGATTGTCTGTGTCTTCTTTGATTATAATTTTAATATGTTTATACAGATGATATATTATTTTATATAGTCTTTGCTGAGGATAAATGAGATCATACTTGAAAATCACACATCAAAATCCCAAGTACATAATAAATACTAAACTATTTTATTTCTTCTGTGCAATTTATATAAGTCAGTTTCAAGAAAAAAAGAAATACTGGCTCAAAGGCACTGAATATAACATGACAAGTTAAGTGTCGTTCCCTATAGTTCAAATTTATTCTTGCACTAGGAGCTTATAAGGTCTGTGTCAAACAAACCCAATGCTAAACTCAGTCCAGCTCTCTTAGCATCATCCACTGAAGTGAACTTTTCCTTGGAGAGCAGTGCCATTGGAATGGATCCAGATACTATGCTCCACTATAAAAGATTTGTATTATTTCCAGGCCATAGCTTTTAATTGCTTGTGGCTGTCTGTCTCCTTGCTCTTTCCTTCCTACCTAGATAATCGATGAGAAACTATAGAGAAGTAGCTGTGATACAGATTATTCATCACAAATGTGAGGAAACAGGTATCTCAGTAGTACAGACTGGTTGTAACTGTAAGTTAAGCCAAATCATGATATAATATATTATTTATTAGTCCAATATTCATTAACCCACTATTGTTATTTTGATTCAGCTATTCTTATAATGTATGTATATCTTAACATGTATTTTGAATATGAAAATTTGATATAATTTTTACTGTCATGTTCTTAATCATCCAAGCAGTATTAGGTGTGGAGCTTGTCTGATGTCAAATCAGATATTAGTTGATTACTCCCACAAACTTGGTGCTACCATTGTACTGGCATATCATGTACACAGTACATCATAGTCAGTCCAAGAGTTTGAGGCTTGGTTAGTGTCTACATATTTCTTTTGGTTTGGTAGCATTCAGATTTCTTTCCTGTATCAATGATGCTAAAACATAAATGTGAAGGCTTTATGTAAGTATACCTCAAATGCTTTGTATTTAAAGAGCTGTATAGGTATGGTTTTTAGCAATGAGGGCCTTGCTTTCAGTTTGTGGAGGGCAACCTGTAGTCTTGCATGACCTTGAGTTGTTTGGGAATTACCATGTCACCCTTTTTGCCCAACAACTCAATTGAAATCAATCCAATCAAAAAGCTCTAAGCACCATTTAGTAACTGGAGATGGCTAGTTGAGGCTTTCCATTATTTTGCAATACAAGTTAGATTTCTTTTTATATATGTATGTACTTTAGAAATATCCTATTGTATTGTTTCCATATAACCTCTCAAATGGCCCTCAATTTCTGTTGTTCTCCCTATATTCTCTTTCTTGTTCCCAACTTGCTTTCATGTCTGCACTTGATCCTCCAGTTCCAGGCACTGATACATTTATAACCATTTATTATATTTTTCCTTACCAAAGGAGATGTAATTATCCTATCCCACAGCCTCTTACTATATACCTAACATCTGTGGCTCTACCTATTGGAGCTTGGTTATCATTGACTTAACAGCTAATATCCATGTATAAACTAATATTCAGATATTTATTTCTAGGTCTGGGTTACCAGACTTTAAACAATTTTTATTTCCAGATATTTACCTGCAAATTTAATGATTCAATTTTTCAATGATATGTACTACTCCATTGTATAAATGTATCATGTTATTTATCCATTTCTACATAAGTCATTTATATATTAAGACTATTGATTATTGTGTGCTGATTTTACATCCTGATGCTTTTTAAAAAATGTTTATCAGACGTAGAATTTTTGGTTGGGTTTTTTGGACCCTGTAGCGGGAAATCAGGAACTATATATGTGAACGATCGCGTCATAGGACTAGAGACGAACGGGGCGTGGTTAACTGAAAAGGATTCCGGAAGTAGACCTTCGAGGGAGGGGACCAGGACAGGAAGTCGTCATTCTCTCGCGAGAGTTCCCCGACCGAGTGCGCAGTTCGCTCCAGCTGCCCAGGAGTTCGGAAGTACAGCGTGGGGATGAAGAATCTTCCTTAGAAAGGCTCCGGCGCGCTGCAACCTCATCCTGTCATCTTCTCCTAAAACTGGCTCTGTTTTGTAAGCTATTTTCACCAAATAAACCCTGTTTAAAACATATCTCAGGGTGGGTTTCTACCGTGATAGGACCCTTTATATATAAAATCATAACATTCATAAAAAAGAGAACTTGATTTCTTCCATTCCTATTTGTATGTCCATGTTTTTTAATATTTGTCTTAATTTATATTAAATAAAATATGAAGTAGTATGCTTAACAGATATGGAAAAAGTTGATTTCTTTGTCTTCCTTCTAATTTTACTGCAAATGATTTGAGTTTTTCTCCATTTAGGATTATATTGGCAGTTTTCTTGTGGTAAATTTTCTTTATTATCATGATCTATGTTCTTGGTGTTTCTCCATTCTCTGCATGATTTCTATCAAGAAGTGAAATTTGGATTTTGCCAAAGTTCTTCTGTACCTAATGAGATCATCATACAATTTCTGTCTTTTAGTCTCTCTATATGGTTGATTATGTTCATCAATTTGTGCATGATGAATCAACCCTGCATCTCTGTGATACATCTACTTGATTATGGTGGATGATTTTTATGTATTCTTTTATTACTTGAATTGTAAGTAATCATATTAAATATTTTAAATGTTTTGATTAATCATATGTATGTGAGTGCACTGTGTTTAAGTATGTATGTTTGTGTGTGTGTGTGTGTGTGTGTGTGTGTGTGTGTGCGCGTGCATGTGTTTCTGTCTGTCTGCCTGTGGGTATAAATATATGAGTACAGGTAACAAGTGAGTCCAGAAGAGATTTTCAGATACCTTGAATTTGGAGCTACAGATGGTTTGTGTCATCAATGTGGATGTTGTTATCCAAATCCAGATCCTATACAAGATCAGAACATGGTGTTCATAATAGTGCCAAAACTTAAGGCCCTGGGATTCTAATATAACTTTTGTTACTCTCATGAACAGTTGAAAGTATTTGTTGTGTCATTCTTAGGGTAAAAATGTAAAATGACAAAGACTTGTTGGATTCTTTTTAATTTCTGAATATTTGTCAGAAAATATAGCTGGTTTTCTAAAATAGAATTATTTCTGATCCAGAAAATGAAACGACTTAGCCTTTTTCAAACTAATTAAGAAAAGTAACTGATTGGTAAATGATGGCTCAGTAGGTGAGGTATATTCACCTCCATTGGGAGAACCAATGTGGTGACTAGCAGAAATACTTTTTTAAAAAAAGATGAAATAAACCATACTCATAACCTACACACAAATAATCTACAAAGATTAATATAAATAATGTTAGGAAGAAAGGAAAGCTAAAATTCTCTAGCATTTGAAACTACATGCTCCAGAGGTAAAAGTTATTAATTAAGAACACGCTGGTGGCCACCATATCCTCCTTGGGTGCAAAAACAGTTCAGAGACACTTTAACATAAGCCAAGTGTGTTGGGGGAAATCTATAGTAGATGTTGCAATGCTCATTCAAATCACTTATTATTCTGCAGTGAAAATCCCAGGGTTCTATTTGTAGCTCTTCAATTACTATGTCTTTGTCTTCCTGTGAATGATTGAAATGCTATTTACATAGAACACATTCGGTAGCTTCAGGAAATATCATGTTCCTTCAGTGTTGCTTTATTTGTCTTGAAAACCAGCAGTAAGTCTGGATTTCTGTAAAAATCTCCAAAACATTATTATTATAAAATGTAATTGAGAACTGTATGCATTTTCTCTTACCAAACACTTGGGTTGAATTAAGAGGAAAGGGCTGTTTTGTTTTTCTTTACTTTTAAGTTTATTTTTTGTTGTTGTTTCTTGTTTTAGAGTTTGAGTCCATGAGTGGCTGTTCCATAGTACTTGTCTGCTTCAGGAAAGCATGGCATAATAACAAATGTGGTATATTAAATCTCACTTTAATGTCTCAAATGTAGTAGTAACTATAATAAAAGCTTGCCATCCATTTTTCATTCTACAGGTACATTTTAAACCTACAGGACATCTTAGTAAGAGCTCCTCCCACATCATGAAAACAGGAAAGAAGCCTTTATGGCTAATTCTTTCAGAACAAAAAGCAACAAGACTACTAATATGAGAATATTCTTGATAGGTATGGAACACTGTGCAAGAAAAATAAAACATGCCAACAGGAGCCTTGTGGCCCAGACAATATCAAGTATCAGAGTTTGATGAAATATTTTAAAAATATTGCTTAGTGCTATCTCTCTCTCTCAGTTTCTCTCTCTCTTTCTCTCTCTCTGTCTCTCTTTCTCTCCTTTCCATTTATGATTACTCTAGATGTTTGTTAAATACAAGGAATGAGGTACAAGGAAGTCCAGTACTCCAATAAACAAAATTATTCCTCTTGCTGGGATATATAAACAGATACTCTGTTTCAAAGCTGTCCTGTTCACTTCATCCAGCCTGGTTTCACTCCACTGCACTGATTCAGAGTGAAGATAGAAAAATTTACACTGGAGAATTTTATTGTTTTGAAAATTGATATCTTCTTGATAAATAAGAATAAATAGGTAGATTATTAATGTGCCTCCAGAGAAACATTTTATTATTCCATTATTCAAAAAAATAAATTTAGTGTAGATTGCATGATTACATTTTTAAATGAAAAAATTAGCTCTAATAGTCATCTCAATAGGAGGGCTGCTTACTTTCTCAGCTTTAAGTCATAGCTGCCTATAATTTTAACTTTGATTTCCATTATATTAAAAAAGCTGTGTATCCTTATTACTGAGATGCAATTGAATTCTACAAAATGGCAAAAAATGTAAATAGGTAGCATTAAGGAGAGAAAAATAAACCACTCAAATATTTCAAAGCACATACACACTCTAAGAGAATTTTTCAAATTAATTTGCTACCCAGGAGCCTAATAAAACATTCTACTTATACCATAAAGTGATAGTAAAAAGAATATACCTCTCTTTATGGTCAACACTGTCGTTATGCAAAATATAAAGAGCCTTCAATAGTACATTACTGGAAGTGCTAATGTCTTACTCTGCTTACAGAATGACGTAGTTTGTCTGTGCCACAGGAGGTCATATATACACTTTATGGTTTTTGTTTTATAAGAAACCATTTGTATGCACTTGCTATTAAGCTTGTCAGAGAAAAAAATCTGTTGTAAAACATTCTCAAATTATCTATGAAGTTTATGCAGACATTTTTAAAAGCATTGTTTATAAACCAGCAATGCTATCTATAAATGAGTTCTGTAGCTTGCATAATCTGAATTGGCTCTATGAAGACATACCATTAAAATTTCCATGAGCTCCCATTTTCTTTGTTTTATTTATTTTGCTTACATTTTTTGTTTATTTTTGTAATATACTAGGGATTGGCCTAAGGCCATGTGCTTAAGAGGCAAGTGCTCTAGCACTAAGTCTTTCTCTAGCTGTACTGTCATTTAATAAAATGCTGTGACTCAATTCACACCAATGACTTAGAATTTAGTTTAGTCATTTGCTTTCTTAAAATAAAATATACAACATTATTGACCTTATATATCATCTATTATTTTCATTATTAGTGAGTCTGTGTATCTATGTGTTTATGTGTGTTGAATGTTTTATGTGTATGAGTCAGTCAGATTTCCTGTTCTATGTTTACATTGAGATTATGTCACCTGACTTATATAACAAGCAGAATTGACTGATAAGCCATGTCTCTAGAGCTATTAAAAATATCTTAACCTATACCATATTAAAGAAAATTATTCTTTTTATGCATTCACTATTACATTATTTCAGTGAAACTTATTCAGGGGAAATTTTATAACCAGATATTATATATGTATATACATACATATATCTATGAAGATTATTGAAAATAATTTTGTATATTTTATAAAAATACTTAAATTGAATAATGATCAATGTAGTTTTTACTGCATGTCAATCATGCTATATTCTTGTAGAATACAGTTTATTAAGCTGTATCTATTCTTGAGCTTTTTATTTGAAAATATTTTAATGTAATTCTGGTATTAGAGTATAAAAATAAGTAGATATCAAACTTTCACTAAAAACAAAAATTGTAAAGTGATCTGAGAAGATGGCTCAACACTTCAGAGCACTACTGTTCTTGTAGAATCAGTATCAATTGATTCACAACTGCCTACAAATGCAGTGTCAGGGTAAGTAACATCTATGTGCTGTAAGCCCACACATGTTGCACATAAACATATGCAAGCATGCACAAACGTACACTAAATAAAATTATCTTAAAAATAAAGCGTCAAAGGCAGTAGCAAATTTGAATACCGAGGTAAGGTAGTTGCTTACTTTTAAACATATATCATGGATAAATATTTGACACTAAATACACAGACCACCTTTAATGACTTTTATAATTCTCAGTGGTGAGAATCCTGTCTTGCACGAATATATACTACAAGAATAGTAGGGTATATTTATGGTCAATCAAAACTTTCAATCATAAACATAAGTAAATTCACTTATAGATTTTTAATTAAAATCCAAAATAGTAATTCAAACACTTAAAAAGTGGGGAAAAAAAGCAAATCTTCATGTACAATTAAAAGCTACACTAAATTTGGAAATTATATGTTGTGGAAACATTATGGACAGAAATATTCAAGTTCTTTCTTACTTTATCCTTTTTTATTTTTTTTTAACTAAACTTTTGTGTTCCTGTGAGAGCATTGTGTATGCACTGCAAAGCACTGTGATCTTCTGACATCATTCATTGGTTACATACTGTAAATATATGCAGGTGCAA
Source organism: Sigmodon hispidus (assembly GCA_004025045.1). Classification (NCBI taxonomy): domain Eukaryota; kingdom Metazoa; phylum Chordata; class Mammalia; order Rodentia; family Cricetidae; genus Sigmodon; species Sigmodon hispidus. The sequence goes on from PVIH01015101.1 coordinate 23,481, forward strand.
CGTGTACAAAGTTGCAGTTAAATCACATAAACCAACATTGGAAAACAATACTAGGATCACTTCAAGTTTATTATCATTCTGGTTCAATAATTATGCATTCAAATTCATAATGCATTAAGGTTCATTATGCAAGTTACTTTCTCCCCAAGGTGGTAGTAGTAGTGGTAATTAAGTCTTGATTACTGTTTGTTTGTTTTTATTCTCTCATACAATATATCCTGATTGCAGCCTGTCATTTCTCTGTATTTCCCTGTGCCATCCTTCACCTTCTTCCTATACCAGATCTGCCACTCTTCCATTTCCATGCACATAAGAGCAGGCCTCCCAAGGATATCAGCCTAACACAGCATAAGAAATGAAATAAGGTTAAGCACAATCTTTCATATCAATGCTGAATATAGCAATCCAGTATGAGGAAAAGGATCTCAAGAGCATGCAAAAGAGTCAGAGACAACCCCACTCTCACTTTTAGGTGTCCCATAAAATCCTCAAACTAAACAACCACAACATATATGCAGAGAAACTAGCACAGACCAATGAAGGCTTTGTGATTGTCACTTAAGTCTTTATGAGCCTCTTTGAGCTCTGATTATTTCACCCTGTGGGTCTTGCTCTCTTGCTGTCCTCAGCTCCTCTGGATCTTATAATCCTTCCTCCCCATCATCAGTGGGGTTCTCTGGGCTCCTCCTAATGTTTGTTTGTGGTTATTTGCTTGCTTTTTGTCACTGCACCTTCAGAATATTTTATGTTGTCAACAATTTGATAACACATATGTTCATGTCTATAGCAGCACATGAGATTCTGACCCACAGTTTAAAAACCTGAACTATTTCAATATTTTCCAGCTATTCTAACATATAATTTTATATTTCCTTATCTTCCTACCAAATACCCAGTATTTTCATTGGGGCATTCAAATAGCATTCACACCAAATTTATTCTTACTGTCTTCCTAAATACTTGAGACAAACAGAAGTATATGTTCCTGAATGTATAAATCACTAGTGTCTTATTCAGTGTCCATCCAAAATCATTATTCACATCTATGTGCAAATGTTTCTCTATCTATATTTAATTCTATTCTGTTAATACTTTCCAGAGCTCCAGCAATGTGCAAAATCAAATTTCTTTTTTATCTTTTTCTTGTTGATTCATTCTATATGAAGGGACTAATGCCAACTTGAGTATGGCAGGCTTGGCTTTTGAAGGCTTGCCCTTCTCCCAAATCTCTCTGCTGTGATAAAAAGAAAGAAAGAAAGATAGAAAGATAGGAAGAAAGAAAGAAAGAAAGAAAGAAAACAAACATTAGATTTTATTCTGAAAGATAGCCCTGGGGATTTAGTTTTTTATTTGACAAGTTTCTCTTCTTTGGGCCAACAACCATGATCCAGTTATCAAAGTATTGAAGTCCAGCAATCAAAACCCCTTTGACTCATTTATATATATAATGCCCAATTATAATTATATACCTGAATCCTAAAACAAAATTTTTCCTTGTATCTTCATGAAGTGTCAAATTACAATTTGCCTTGCCTGGCTATCTCCTTTCTATCTAGAGGCTGTTCTTTGCCTCTCCAGACAAATATTCCTGCCTACTTTTCTTTGCCTTTCCCCTTCCCCCCTGGTTCTCTCCTTCTATTTTTGTCTTTTATTCCCTGCTCTTTGCTCTGGAACAAATAAGTCTCTTTTTTCCTGAGAACATGGTCTTGGGTGGTGTGAGTCAATACTTTTACTTTCCTTTGAATTTCTAAATATTATATTCATTTTAACATAATTGTACTTAATGATTTGTATTCTATTCTTTAATGTAAGCTAGATTTTTTTTCTGTCCAACATTTAGCATGATTCTCAAAAGATTAGATAGAGTTTAATTTTGTCTCATGTTCAGTGCTGTACTTTACAACTGAATTATAATCCTCATTTTTTTCAGGATCCCAATGTGATTACAAGCACTCCTAATCAGCAAGAAGTAGTCTGGAGAAATATGCCCATATTCCCCTCCCCTCCCAAAAATAAATTATGGATGTTTGTCTTTGTTTAAAATGTTGGTTACAAGTTGTTATAGATAATGGTCTAAGAAATATACAAAGAAGGGTAGACTTGAGGTTCTTTTTAAAAAAAATAAAAGAGAAAATTTAAGTGGAATTATGCTCTTGTACATTGTAAGTATTTGTTACTTCTATTGGTTTAATAAAACACTGATTGGTGAGAAGGAAGATCGGAAGTATAGGTGGATCTAGCCAACAAGGAGAATTCTGAAAAGTAGAAGAGCAACCTGGGTGAGCCAGCAGATTCAGAGGAAAGAGGACAATAATACTGATCTGAGAAAAGGTGCCAAGCCACGTGGCTAAACAAGATAAGAATCATGGGTCAGTTTAAGAGTAAGAGTTAACAAGTAATATGCCTGAGCTGTAGGCTAAACAGCTTGTAATAAATATAAACTTCTGTGTAATTCTTTGGGATTACAAGACTGTGAGTCTGAACCTTAGGCCTAGGATGGGTCAGAAAATTCTGACTACACATTCCGGCCTTACACTGGCCTGCTCTGAAGGTCTCAACTGCAGCCTCTAAGAGCACTTTCTGTGCATATGTGCTTGTTCATACTCAGTCATCTATGCTGGCCTACTGCCGGTCCCAAGAGAATATATCCTCAGCTATAGCCACTTTCTATGTACATGTACTTGTTAGTACTCAGGCATCTGTGCTGGCCTGCCCTTGGATACTGGCCAGGATATATCATCAGCTACAACCACTCCCTGTGCACATGTGCTAAATCCTTATAAAAAAGCAAACTCATTCTCTTTTCCTCATTTGCTCTGAGCTCCACTCTGTTCCCCAGAAGCGGGCCTTTGCATCTCTTGCCCTCCCCTAATATACCACCCAGCTGAGTTTTGTGATATAATGTGTCTTTCCTTCTTGACACCATTAGTTATAATATTGGTGCTGAGACTCTGGCAGGCCCCCCTGACTGTCTCCCCTTCAAACCCCCTGCAGGTGATCTGAGGCACCTGGGACCCTAGAACCAATTCACCTAAGGCAGCTTTGCTTTCCAACTAACTTATCACTGGGACCTCCACTCAACACCAGCAACAATTGGTAAATTAGTGGAAATGCTTCCCTGGTCCCATGGGTATGACTGTTGAGCATCTAGCATCCCACTTCTGTTTTTGGAAGCACAAAAAACGAAAACACCCAACCACACTCTTCAAAGCTATGGTCCACTTTTATTCTGACAATCACTCCTGGCCATTTCCCTGGAGTGAGGCTTTGCATTGAGCTAGTTTTCTCACCTTTTTTCCCTTTCAGTGAGCCCTGGTACTAGGCAATCAAGTGTCTCCCAGACCCTGGGCCCCTGTTCTTGTGTGAAGACACACAGAGCAGGTTGTGACTCTTCAATCTGATCCTCCCTAAATTCTCAGGATGATTGAAATTCCAGGCCTTTGAATCTTATTTTTCTACCTCACTAATGGGACCTTCACCTAGTATCATAAGTTCAAGCTTCTCTCTGAGATGTCTCTTGGAAAATCTCAGACCTCTATACAACATATCTGGATTAAGGGCTTCTAACTTCATCATCTTTTGAAGTCAGATCTAATCTCAATCCCCTTTAGATAACCAATCAATGTGGCTGCCTTCTGGCTGCCTGGATCCCAACATTATATGGAACCTTTGAAACTTTTGCTAATGATTGGGTGAGTAGAAGAAGATACCCTATATCCTAGCCTTCTCTTATCTTGGTTCCAAACCTTTCCTTTCTGTTCATTCACTCACCTGATCCTAGCTATTAAGTCTGAAGTAGAGAAACCCTCCACTAGTCTGGACCTAGACTATACTGACCTCGACATACAACTACTCTTTCAGCTCCTTTAGCTTCTTCCTCCTCTCCAGTAATGGGCCATTCTAACCATCCAAATCTAGCATCCACTTTTACTCCCTTTGTTACTCATGCTTGTTCTGCTATGGGAGCTCCTCTATTTCCCTCTACCCAGCTTAACCAGGCCAAAGTGTTGTCTTTTTATTCTGGGGTAGATGGACTAGATAAGGTACATAAGTTACATGTCTGCTTTTTTGTGAAGTGAACTTTCTCATATAGAGAAAAAACTGGGGTCTTATAGATCTAACTCTACTTCATTAAAGAATTCCAATATATCACCTAATCATACAGTTTCACCTTTTATAATATAATGTATATGTATATATATACATCTATCTATATCTGTATACATATATGTACATCTATACATATGTATGATTCTAGCTAACAGCCTATTGCTCGAGGAACACAGGTGAGGGTCTGATAGTAAACCAGAGCACATTCAGATGAAATTCACCAGACTAGTATGCCCAGTTGGGGCTGAGGAAGTCTCAGACAGAAATCTCCAGTGGGACTCTAATACACAAGGCCTTCTAGCTAAGAATGAGTTTAAAACCTGCCTCCCTGATAGACTCTATAAGGCTATCTTTAATCCAGTTAGCTATGAAAACCCAAGAAATTATCAATAACAAACAGGAAAACTAATCTTAGTTCCTAGAATGTCTCACGAAGGCCCTCATACAGTGTGCCAATCTAGGCCCTGAAACTCCAGAGAGCAGACAATTCCTTATGACCTAATTGGTTTTTTTGTGTGTGTTTTGTTTTGTTTTGTGTTTTCCAGAGCCTCCCTGACATTAGGACCAAACTTAATCATCTGAATAAAAAGATCTTTAACCCCACAGACAAAAATCTTAGTGATGGCCTTCAGGGTATACCTAGGGAGAGATGAAAAATCCTATAAACAAAAACATTAAGTGCCGATCAAGGTCATTCAACTGGCTTCAGTGATTGTCTGGTCTCCTTTGCCTCCTATAGCTGTAGAACCACTGCATCTCTGATTCATATGTGGTCAGGAGGGTCACAAAGCCCAGGCCTGACCTAATTTCCACATGCAACCTTTGCAATGTCCAAGGTGTCACCAAGAGGAACACTACATTTTTGAATGCCAATATGCCCCATGTGACATGAGAATATCAGATACACATGGTTTTCAATTCAACCTTTTAGGCTTGGCCTTGGAATATAGACCTGACCATGAATGACTGAAGTGTCCCAAGCTTTTTAGCCTGACCGCTATCGTCTCTGATAGGGAGCACTTGGTAGTCATTTTATTATCAGGACAGTTCATCGCCTATCTCCTGGGCACTGGTGGTACTTTCTCTGACCTAATGGAGTTTTGGAAAATCACCTCTCCTTCTCTTTCCCCTATTTTTGGGTTAGGGGTTCAGCCTTTCCTACCTCATCAGACCCTACCATTGAGTTGCATTTTCAGGGTTAATCCGCTCACTGATATCATTTTGGTGCTGCAAACTTGCCTATTCTCTTACTAGAAAAGAATTTCTCAGCCAAAGTGGAAACTTCTATTTCTTTTGCTCCCTCCATTCATCTGAGCCCAGAATCATCAGCACCTCCTCTCTTTCTCCAAACCACCCACAATACTAGTTCCAACATATTACTTTATCTGTCAGCCTCCGAGGTGGACCCAAAAATCTAGGATACCCCCAAACTCTCTGTAGCTAAACACCACTCCCCCATCATATTCCAGATAGAGGCCCCTACAAAGTATATTACCCAAGCCCATTACCCACTTTCACTCTAGAGTCTCAGAGGACATAAATCTATTATTTCTCAGCTCCTAAGGGGGAAAATACTTCATCCCACATCTTCTTTCTTTAACACCCCTATACTTGCAGTTACAAAGCCCAATGGCATCTACCACCTGGTTCCAGATCTCCAGCTCTTAATTTTGCTATGGTCCCACTCTACCCTGTGGTGACTAATCTTTTTGTACTTCACAGTTTCCTCAAGGACCTCCTATTTCTCAGTTCTAGATCTCAAAAACTCTTTTCTTCTCTATTCCTCTGGTCACTCAATCACAACATCTTTGCTTTCACCTTGACTCTTGTCTCCACCCACCAAGCTCACTTGGACTGTCCTACTTCAGAGATTTCAGGACAGTTCACAGTTCACATATATTTGGCCAAGTCCTGGATTTTTACATTTATATTTTTCTACTCTCCAAACTAAATTTATACACTTATGTAGATGATCTTCTTCTCTGCAGTCTGTCCTTACAAACTAACCAAACTAACACCTCTGCTCTTGTAGTTTTTTTTTTCCCCCAGATGAGCTATATAGTGTCACCTTCCAAGATCCAATTGTACACTTCTCATATCACCAACTTGGGACTCACCATTGTTGTACTCCACAAAGCCACTGCCTTGGGTAGAAAACAACTAATCTAGACCCTGCAGTTCTGTCTATTGAAAAAAATTCATCACTCCTAGGATTAGCTGCCTTCTTATGTTCCTGGATTCTTTCTAGCTCTTCATTTTCACCCCTTACATTAAGCAGATCTTGGTCCTTCTCCCCTTCTCATTCCCATTCTTAAGCCCTTTCAGAAGCTCTAACAGGTCCTCTTCCAGTCCCCAGCACTACATCCCTCAAACCTAATCTGTCCCTTCTCCCTCTAATAACAGAAAAAATGTAGACTTTCTGTGCCACCTAGAAATGGGGACCTTGCATACATGCTTTAGCAGATGCTGAGCTCTACATTTGTGAAAGAAAGGTTAATTATCCATTACTATTTTCTTTTCTCACAACCTGTCCCATCCCTCAGTCTATAAAGGCTTACAAACTCTACCTTTTTCCGGAGATCTATCCAGTGGCATTAGTAGAAGATGTCACATTTACTTTCCAATCTTTACCCCAATCAGAATCTCAAATCTTCCTCAATCAAACACCTAATATTCTCTATCCCATTCTTGCTTTGAAACCCTAGAACTGCTGCTCCATTCCCCCCCTAAACACACACACACACACACACACACACACACACACACACACACACAAACACACACACACACACAAAGAAACAAAAGATAAAATTGCCTCAGGCCATATATACTTGGTACACAGATGACATCTCTTTTACATGAGGAGCTTTGAAAAGCAGGCTGTGCTATAGTGTCAGAAACTGAGGCAAGGCCCTCCCTGCCCACACTACTAGCCAACAGGTTGAACTAATAACACTTACTTGTGCTTTTCAATTAGCACCAGTACGTTGCCTAATGTTCACACAGACTCCAAATCTGCTGCTATCTGGAAAGAGCAAGGAAGGACTACTGACAGCAAAAGGAGGGTCCATAACCTACTCAGATCAACTCATGGCCATGCTAAAAGCTTCCTCTCCCCAACAGCAATAGGGATTACACAGTGTTGGTAACACTAGACCAACAACTCCATCATCACTAAGGGAAATAACCAAGCTGATGAGACAGGTAGAACTGTAGCCTTCCTAGGCACAGACTAACCTCCTTTACTACAAGAAATCCTTTTGCTACAACTCACATCCCTACTGTCACCCACTGACACTTGACAAACTCTGTCATATCTACATCAGTTCTTTCATTCTACTAGGCAAGCTCTATCTCACTTTGCCCAGGTCTACCCACAGCCCACATCCAAAGCATTTCTTTAGTACTATTACTGGCTCTTGAAAAGTACGTTGAAAGTCAGACCCCAACTTCAAATATATTGCAGCTCTCCTTTTCCTACACACCATGCCAGGGGCTCCTCATCAGGGACTGACTGGCACTTGACTTTCCCTACATGCCCCCACTCAGAGGAGTTAGGTACCTCCTGGAATTGTTTTAGGGGATGCATTTTCAGGCTGAGCAGAGTCTTTCCCAACAAATAACAAATGGGCGCAGACATGATCTGACCTCCTCTGAGAAATCATTCTCCAATTTGAAATTCCCATCTTCCTCTACTTAGACAACAATCCCTAACTTACCTCTCAGGTTTCCAAACCCTATGTAAAGCCCTCTACATTCCTTGGCATTTTAATATCTCATACCATCTGAGGCCTCAGGAAAGATAGAAGGTACTAACTACTCCTTAAAACACCTCTTGTTAAAGTGTCATAAGAACTTCACCTTCATTGGATGACGTTCTTGCCTCAGGCTCTTTTTAGGCTCTTGGCTCTCCCCAAGTGGCCTCTTCCCATTTGATAATGAGCTCATTTATGGGTGGCTGGGCTAGTTATAACCTTTGTTCCCTCACCCAAACTGTCATTTCTCCATGGTTGCCTACTCACTCTCTTACTGTGACATTTCTGCTCTCTTCTCTGAAACATTATTGGCCACTCTCTACCCTGACAATGTGCCAAACACTGTCCACTGCCAATCAGCATCAGGGATCAGTTGTAGTCAGACATTTCTCTGTCTCTCCAGAAATCTTCAAATACCCAGCAGCCTCTTCCCTAATAATTGACTTGAATGTTTAATATTATAGCAACTGCTGGGTCAGTAATTCAGGCTTTATTACTAGCTCTTTCACTTTAATTAACACATAATTCTTTTTAATTATTTATGTAATTATTTAACATACCAATCACATTTTCCCCAGCTTCCCCCATCCCTTTCCCCTATTCATTCCTCAAAGAGGGTTAAAACTACCAGTGTGAATCTGAGTCTATGTTCTCTGGCATATCCAGTTGTGGTAGGACCAAACACCCCCCCCCCTGCCACTCCTTCATAGCTCAACAAGATGTTCCTCTGTAAGGAATGGGCTCCAAGAAGCCAGTTCATGCACCAGGAATAAATTTTACCTATGTTTAGCCTCATGGCTCAGTACCTTTGCTCAGTGAAGCATTCTCCTCATGCTTCCTCTGCATCTGCTGCTATCTGCTACTCTTTCCTCTTCCTAGAATTCTCCTAGTCTGATTTCCCTTCTTCTACTTCCTATAGCTGAATAATCAGCATTTTATTAACGAAACATGAGTAACAAATCTTTATAGTATAAAAGGGCACAGTCTCACAGCACTCATGTCCTTCTCTCTTCTCCACACTAACATCCCTTACACCTTTCCCTAAATGGCAGGGCCAATTTAAGTGATTCTTAGAGCCTATACATCTGTTAAGGCTGGAGGCCTTTCTCAATGGATTCACTTATCACAATTTAAGCTCTTTATTCTCCCACCTCAAGATAACTTTCCTTCATACACATCAACCGCAGCAGGACCTTGCTCTCAAGTTTTAGAGGACACTGAGATCAACTACCTTGTCTCTATTTCCAGAAAAATATTAGTGGCTTCACTTCCTAGCTGTGCTCAACTCTACTAATTCTATATGGGAACCGCGCACAGAACTGTATAATTTGCTTTCTGACCGCTATTTTTGTTCTCCTGACTCTAATAATCACACCTCTTTCATCAATTATTTTCTCTATATATTTTCAACAACACATTTTAAAATCTCTAAACAAACAAATAATTAGCTATTGTTGCAGGACTATCAACCTTTAATTACAGAATTGGAAATGTAAAGACTAACAAACATACCCAGCTAGTAAAAATCAATAGCACCCTAATAATATCCACATACCCTCATACACACACAAAAAAAGAGAATCACAGAACAGCTTTCAAAATTTTTTTTTACTATTCCTTTATTTAAAATGTATTGTCTACAATACTGTCCTCAGTAATAAACCACCTGTGTCTCCTGGTAAGTTGGAAAGAAAGGATGTATCAAAGTGATCTGTGGAGATGAGAAATGAGCACATGCTTTAAGGATTGCTTTGTAAATATAGGAAAGCTTAAGTGGTGATGAGGAAGAACTAATCTAGGAATGAACACATAAAAGAATAAAATGTATTCCAGATTTTTCCATTTCACTAAGCTACTGTCATATTAAGACTACAATACCTCAAAGCTTTAACATTAATCAATGAAATTTCAATAAGCTATTAGTCTAGATTGGTCAGAGAACTAACCACTATACTACTATTATACTCATAATCTCAGAATTTTAATTTCTGTTTGTTGCTTTCTGATGACTTAAAGATGTGAGTATTCTGGCCTTTTTAACATGAAAGTTTCACTATAGATTATAAACAGTGGAAATGCTGATGTGTCTAAAATTTATCTTTTTGCAACTCCACAATTTTTTTTTGTAAACTCCAGGGAGTCAACTTGGATCTTCCTCAAATAGATCAGATAAACTCCAAATAAGTAATTTCAACTTTCTTTGATCTGGAAATTTCTCTCCCTCAATTACCAGAACCATAAAAAAAAATCCAGCTAAAATTAACTTTACCTTCTGCTTTAAGCAGGTCCAAGTGGCTTCGACAGTCCCAAAGAGCATGGACACAAAAGTGATAAGACCTGCTATCCCAATATCAGAGCTTTCTCACGTCCCCCCAAAATGCCAGTGCTCTCAGGTCAGCAGGGAACAAAATTCAGGACACAATTTCCTCATTCTCAATTCATCTGATATCCACTTCTATTTCTTTTCCTTTTTATAATAAACAAAATAAAAAATGTTAGCATTCAGGCTTTAAACTGGTCTGCTCTCCAGGTCCTCAACTGCAGTTACTTATGAAGAAGCAGTATCAGTGCCATCTTGGGAAACAGGCCTGAGATAACTGGTGACCGAGGGCTGAAAACACTGAAACGATGAGGATAAAATATATATCTTGGAATTGGCAAAAAAACAGTATACAGGCATACAACAAATTTTTTTTTACAAAGACCAGATGTCCTGATAAGATAATTAATATCCTGCCTAAATCTTACAGTTCTCCTACAGATACCCTGGTAAGCTATCAACAGTCATGTATTCTGACTTCTTCGACAACTACCTCATCTTTAGGTTCTCTGACCAACCACAAAATACCAGAACACTTAATACATCGCTTGAAACTCTATTCTATATAAACCCCTTGTAAAAAGAACTCAGGGCCTCCCTCCCCCACTCTTGGCAAAAGTAGTGTTAGGAAGAGGTCCCTGCCTTGGCTGGACTTGAATAAAAAAACCTGTGTTCTTACATGAGTCGGCTTCATGGTGCTCTGACTGGTGTCCTGAGATACAGGCATAGCACTCAGAGCACTCCCTATATGCTTGTGCTTGTTAATACTCAGGCATTGAAGCTGTCCTGCTTTTAGAGACCTGGTAGAATAAGTCATCAGCTACAGCCATTCCCTATGTGCATGCCCTAAATTCCCATATAAAAAGGCAAGCTCCTCACATTTTATTTCTACCTTTTTGTCCTCTGCTCTCATCCCCAGAGGCTGGCCTCTGTCTCTTTCCACTTCCCCAGTAAATCTCCCACTTGGGTTTTGCTATATGGTGTGGCTTTCCTTGCCCCTGCTGTTAACTACAACACTTACTTAAACTCTAGCCAGATTTGCCCCTACATACTATGCAAGCTTTAGAATATGACCTTCAATATCCAATAGCAGAACTACAAACACTTATGTTGCTTTTTTTTCTTGGCTCACAGGACAGAAATAAAATGATTCCAGATTACAACATTCATTATGTTTTTTTCTAATATTTTTATTTCTAAGTCACCATGAACAAGGAAAAAAAATCCTATTTTTTCAAGACCTCATGATAGCAGTTTGACTAAATTACATTCTTCTAAAAATAACATTATAGACAGACTCTGTAAAGCTCCATCACAAGAGTTGAGATAACCTCCTCCCAGCAGACTAGCCATGCCATCCTCCAGGTCAGAGCAACAGGGTACAAACTGATCACAGTTCCAGCTGCAGGTGCTGCAGTTAAGCAAGCAAGACCCCTGCAGGGAAGTCCTATACTTCTGCCTCTCATTAGATCACTGTTATTATATGTTTTTAATAATGAGTGCTGTGAGAAGGTAATGCATGTGAAAGTGGGAACAAGAAGAGAAAATCTAATCATTTGGAGTTTGAACTACATGTCGTTGTTAAGATCCCCACAGCTTTGAGCTCTAAACTCAAATATGCTGGTAGTCTGAATAAAACTGTTTATTACCTTTTAAAAAATTAGCAACTGAAAAAAATTAATGAATATAAGGTCTCTGCAATAGTATTCCATTCTCTGTGCTGCTGAGTTGTATCTCTAGCCATGAAAGATAATAATTTTCTATGCCACTTTTATTTTTCTTTTCTCTCTCTCTCTTTTAACTGAAATTAAATTCTCTTCCCATACAATAATCCTAACCATAGTTTGCTCTCCCTCTACATTTCATTGCTCACCACCCTTTTCTCCCACATCACCTCTCATCTCACTCCCTCAAGAAATAAGCTGCCTTTCAAGAGATAAGCAAGGAATATAACAAAATAAAATAAACTATGACAAGACAACAACAGAAGAAAAAAATTTAAAGCACAGGTTAAAAAAAAAAAAAGACTCTCAAAAACACTACTGCACTACTGCTCATACAGTTAAGATTCCCACAAAAATTTCAAACTAATACTCAGAGAGGACCTGACACAGAACCCTCCAGGCTCCATGCTTGATGCTTCAGTCTCTATGACCATATGCCCACTGATTTCACTGATTTCTTTGTTTGGTGTGTTGAGTTCTGGTATCCTCCATGCCTGCTTACTTCTATAATGTTTTTCCCCTCTACTATGGCAATACCTGAACTTCCAAGGGAGAGACCCAAAGAAGATCCCCCCACACACTCTGAATAATGTTGGACACTTGTTCTCAGCATCTACTGCCATCTTATGTCACAGGAAGCCTATCTAATGACAATTGGATAAGGTACCAACTTATGAGTATTTCAAATATATTAGAAATAATTTTATTTCATTGATTTTGTTTTTAGGCCAGTGGTGTTTGGTTCTACCCTAATTTCCTGGGCTATCCATCTCAGACTCTTGGCCATCCAAGTAGTGTTGGGCATGGGTTCTTTCTCACAGAATGGGCCTCAAGTTAAAAAACACATTTGTTGCATATTTCCATAAGTTCTGTGCCACCAGTTCCTCAGTACATCTTTCAGACAGGACAGATTGTAGGTCATAGGTGTTGTGGTTAGGTTAGTGACCATGTTTCTATTTCAGTAACCTGCAGGGTACCTTCCCACACCAAAGAGGCTAGACATAGGGTGAAGATTCCATGGAAGCACCAGTTTGATCTCTCTTTGCTCAATGAACTATGTAGGTGTTGTCTTCAGCAATGGGACCCCATTCTGTTTGTGGAAAACAAACCTACGTCTAAGCATCAGCCTGGGTTTTGGGGGATCTTCACAGGATCCCTTCAGTCAACAATTCCACAGAAGTCCACCTATTCCTGCCTGCCTAGAGGAGATGATCAGTTCAGACTCTGAATCTCCCATTAGTAAGGTTCTCACTAGTTTCATCCTAATAGATTACAGGAACTTTCCATTACAGTAGGTGTCTACACTCACCCCGCAATACACCCAATTTCACCTGTAAATCCCTATACTCTCTTCCTCCATTCTACCACCAACTTAATTCCCCCTCTCCTGCTATCATCTACCTCAAGTCTACTCACATAATCTGTTCTATTTCTCCTTCCCAAGAAGAGCCATCTACCCCCTGAGCCCTTAAATTTATTTAAATTATAGAGTATAGCATGACTATCATTTACTTAATGGTGATTGTTTGATTAAAAGTGAATGCATACCATGTTTGAATTTCTAGGTCTAGATTAACTGACTCAGAATGATATTATGTATTTATATTTATTTGCCTGCAAATATCATGATGACCTTTTTTTAGCAGCTGAGTAATACTAAATTGTGTATATCTACCACATTTTTTTTATTTATTCTTGGACTGATGGATATATGGGTTGTTTCCAGTTTCTGACTCTTATGAATAAAGCCACAATGAATATATTTGAACAAGTGTCCTTGTGGTAGGATGAAGTATTCTTTGTGTATATACCCAAGTGGTATAACTGAGACTTGCAGTACCTTGATTCTTAGTTTTGTGAGGAACCATCATATTGATTTGTGTAATATTTCACACATTTTCTAATTACATATTTGCTCTTAACTGTGATTGGCTATTGTTTATTGTTCTTCTAATTTCTTTGTATTTAAAAGACAATTTCTTTTCAGATTCACCATTTGAAAGTATAAATCCCATTTTGTCCTTTTCCTCTAGAAGTTGTTCCTTGGCTTTGTTGTCTCGAACCTTTATAATTTCTTCTATTGTCTTTATTGCATTGAAACTTCTGTTTTATATGTTTGTGAGTTCCAATATTGAAGAAGTATCTTGGCTATATAAGTATTTTAGAAAGATTCCTCTGTACTTTCTTAACTGTAAAATATTAATCATGAAAATTACAGAGAAAACAAAGTATAAAAAATAATACCTGTGGAACAAAGAAAGGTACTCAATGCAAGTAATAAATTTTGTGATTTCTCATAAAATTTAATTAATTTTGTTTCCCTTAATAGAAAAAACACTAAAGGTCATATGAATTATTAAAAATTCAGGAAAGAAAAAATAAACCTTCATCAAAAATAAAACAAAGAACACAACTGACAATATAGATTATCAGTAGCCATTCAACATTGACTTTAAAGCATGTTGTAAAGATATAGGTACAAAACAACACAGTACCAAATGGATCAGGCATAGGGACCAAAAGAAAAGAACAGGGCACTAAGATATTACTGGTATGCACAGAGCCAATTTGCTTTTCACAAATATGAAGGTCATGTTGTATAGAAAAAAATCTCTTAAATAGTTGGATCCATATAAGTACAGATAGTGTATAATATAATAGACTATGAAGAATAAATGAAGAATAGTTTTCTATGTAGAAACATAGAAAAAAGAAAGAAAGGAAATTTGGAGGAGAAGTATTAAAAAATATTTATTTTTATTTATGTGAATTGGTGTTTTGCCTGCATGTATAGTTGTGTAAGTGTGTAATAATTTTTAAATATAAAATTATTTTAATTTATTTGTGTTAATATTTTAGGTTATCTAGCCTAAATTTTTTATTCCATTTCTGTTTAATAACATATTTGACAAATGCCCATGTCTGGGATTGCTTTTACATCTTAAAGTCTAGCAACATGTTTCCTTAAGCCATACCCTGCTTTGAGATCTCCTGGGAGTACTGAAGAGATTGCTACTTTTCAATGCTAGCCCATGTAACAAATAAAACAAAAAGATATTTTATATCAGAAATGTATATAACTCTGTATACTCAAATGAGTTCCTTCTGCAGTATGCTGTTTTTGTTGGTCATTTCTTACTGTATGTATTACTACAGGAATGTAAGTATAATTCTTATAAGTCACATACAAAATAAATTAATTTATTATACATTTTCAAATGTCATGATATAGAAGTTTGAAGTTAGTACTATGAAGTTGTTATTTTTATAATTTACAAAAATATACCTTTGAAAGATAAGTTAATGAAGGACAATATTATGTTCTCAATAGTTATTAGAATCATTTTAATCTATATTTTATAGTTACCATAATATTTTCAATTTTTATACATCCTTAAACTTTGGGTATGTGCAAATTTATAGGAAAAAACTTTTAGCCCTTTTGAAATATAGTTTGTATATATCGTAGAATTTTAGTATTATCTTAACTTCATATTTTCCAAGAAATATCTATATTATTATGAGATCCTTTATTTCAGGCTTTTATATATCCAAGCTCCAATATAAATTATTAAATACAAATAAAGTGATATTTTGATTGAATGAAAGCTTGTTTTTAGCTCTCTAAACTCCTTACAGAAAATGTTAGTATTAATACTGGGATATTGATGGGAAATATGTTATGTAAAATGTCTTATTTAAACACACATACACACATACTAATGCACACACATAATCTGCTCTCAAATAATACAAATAAATCCAATGTCATATGTGTATTTTTCTTACATATACTAGTGTAGGTATTTCCTACACTAGTTCCTATTTGAAGTTTTCCACAACAAAAGTGGAGGTTATATATAGTAGAATTTGTTTCTCTCTCTTATTTATCTCTGGAAATGTGTGCATCTTCATGTAATGAGGATTTTTTTTAATACCTCACAATCTTTTCAAACTCTAGAGAGAGTTACTACTTTATTATCTGGAAATATTTATTCTTGCAATGTAGCATTGTTTGTCAATGTTCTATTCATGAGAAAAAAAAAGTTCAGTAATAGAAACTGAGGCTTTTTTCTTGTAATAGAAAAATACCACTGTGACTTTTTAGACTATACTATGCTGACATTAAAAGATAGAGTCAGTCTTTACAATTGAGTTGCATTTATCTGAAAAAGCATATGTACTCTTTTTTTACCAGTTGGAATGAAAGATTAAGTTTCTTAGGGAAATATGCTAATGAAAGGGAAAAAGCCCTTGTATGAACAGACAAGCTGGAAACTAAGTAGCCTAAAATCATGATAACCAGGCTACAATTCAGAATTCCTGAGCAGCTAGGTAAGAGGAGGAACTTAAGAGAGACATCCATGGTTCCCCTGTGAAGGGAAAATAGAGATCTCCTGAGTAAATTGGGATCTAAAGGGAAGCAAGCACGGGGAGGAAGAAAGAAATCATGAGAGAAGATGTTTGAGTGGGTGTAGCAACAGTGAGGGAGAAAAAAGCAATAGATATCTTGATAGAGGGAAGCACAGTTTCACTCACTACTACCTACCTAAAAATGAATCTAAAAGAACATAACAAAGGGAATTAATTTTTTTTATTTTATAAATTATAAAATAGAGAGGAAACAGTTGATGTCACAAGAATAGAAAGAAATAATGGATTGGCAGAATTAATGTTATTTTCAACAGGATAGAGAAAATAACCAATGAATCCAATAAAATTGATATTTATCATATGACAGAAAGTATTAAATTTATTTGGGAACACAAACATTCTTGACTAGTCAAGGCAATCTTGAGTAAAAGTGAATTTCTGTAGGAACAAGGTACCCATTGTCAAATCACAGGATAGGGAATTAGTAGTCAAACTGTTGGGCAACTCTGTGTTTAAGGTTGCAATTCACCCAGTCCAGGTATCTCTTTGAGTTGGTGCAAAACAGAGACCTCTCTTTCTCTGAAGGGGCTTCCATTTCTCTACCTAAAAAATCTTATTTGGATTGTGTCTCTGGGCTTGGATGCTGGACCTTCTTTGCTCAACACAGAGCTCCCAGCCAAAGCTGTATGACTTTGCACGTAAGTTTTTCTCTTTCTTTTCTCTGGTATTAGAACTGGAGCTACTTTAGCGTTTATCTGACCTCAACTGTGTCTGTAAATGCAAATTAGCTGTATTTCCTTCCTTGTCTGTTTGTCTTTTTATCCCCTCTGACTGAAGCAATATAAAATAGCTCCCTTGCTTCAACAAACTGATAGGTGTCTTTGAAGCTGGCTCAGAAAAAACTTCCATCAAGTTTAACTATGTTCTAACCCTGCTTGCCTTTTCTGCTCCCTTTGTCCTCATGGGTCAGTGACCAATAAACTAGAGGAAAAGGAAGACCCCACTCAAAACCAGCATTTTAATACACCACAGGCATGAAGATCAACACAACTGAAGGGAGCATAAATAAGAGAAACCATTATTGCTGCCTGATCTCAACAAAGCTGCCTAAAACATGCATTGTACGCAAACCCTTTTAGACACCTGTGCTAAGAATATCATATAACCACTTACATAGGAATGAAACTAAATCTCTCTGTCTCTCTGTCTCTCTGTCTTTCTATCACTCTCTCTCAACTAGTTTAGAAATTAACTTCTTGAAAATTTTTAAGTTATTTGCGAAAATTAACATTGAACACTCCACTCTGAGTAAATAGGCATTAGCTTCCTGATGACGATCCTCCAACAAGTAATAACAAGATTGACAAATGTAGTTGTGTGGAATTAACTCTTCCTCCCTCACATTTTTCTGAGAATATTTATTTCAGGTGACCTTTAACTTGCACTTGCTATGTCGTTTAGGTAAATATATAATTTATGCTTTTATTGCATCTGTCTCCCATGTGCTAATATATCACATGTGTATAGCACAGAGTTAGCTTAATTAATTTAAGAAGCTTCTTCTCAACAAAGGATTCAAAGAAATAAATAGCACACATATAGTTTGGGGGAAATTATGATCAACAATACATTTGACAGAAGATAATATATAAGATCACATGCGTAATTTAAAAAGGTGTCCACCAAATGAGTTAATAATACAATTATGCAATTAAGCTGTCAAGTCAACATAAAAGATATTTTTAAAGTGGAGAAATAGAGATAGTAAATAAGTACATAAGAAATGGCCAATGTCTTTAGGCAAGAAGTGGTACATCTTGAAACTAAGTTGAGATTCCATCTGATCCCAATCAAAATGACTGTTATAAAATAACAGGGGAAAAGTAATATAAAAGTACAGCAAATGCAGGTGAAGGGTAAGGAGTCTAGGGCTGGGTACTCAGGGAAACTTTAGCAGACTGTTGCTAGAAGTTAATTTGGTATAGCTTCACTAAGCATGAGTATGATGTTTTATCAAAAACAGTAACAAATAAAAGTGTCCTATGATACCACTCTATTGTTCCTCCACAAATACATGAAGAATCAAAATTAGCACTCACTAGATAGACATGAACACCGATAGTATTACATTACCACTCACCATAGTGGAGCTAGAAATCAGCCGGAATGCTCATCAATGAATGGATGAACAAGAAAATCTAATGTGAGAACATAGCTTTTTAAAAATTAATTATTAATTCATTTTACATCCTGACCATAGTCTCTCTTTATTGTCTCCTCTCACTCCATCCCCTTCCTTCTTTCCACCTCTTCCTTATTCACTTTTCCTATGTAATCTCTCAGAAAGTAGCAGGCCTCCAGTGGGCTACAGTAATGCCTGCCATGTTAAGCAGCCATAAGACTTATTACCTCCCCCATATTAAGGCTAGGCAAGGCAACCAGCAAGAGAAATAGGCTCCCAAGTGCCAGTCAAAACACTGAGTACAGCCTCTGTTCCCATTGCCAGAAATTCTATATATAGACCAAGCTACACAACTGTCACGTATGTGCAGAGGGCCCAGGTTATTTCCATGCATGTTTCTATTTTCTTGGTTTAGACTATGTGAATTATCATATAACAGGCTAGTGGTTTCTGTGGGGTTTTCTGTGATGTTACTGATTCCCATGTTCTCACCTTCCTTTCCTCAACAGGACGCCCAGAACACAACCAAATGCTTGGCTGTGGTTCTCTGAATCTGCCTCTATCAGTCACTAGATGAAAGATCTCCAGTGATAACCAACTGGAAGTGAATGAAGTGTTAAAATAACAGAGGACATCTATCATTCACATCACCTAAGCATGTTCTTACTTCTCCTACATTTTATTGTAGTGCACATGTATGCGTATGTGTGTGTGTTTGTGCATACATACTAAATGACATACATATGGAGGTTAATTACACCATATAGATCCAGAATTCAAAATCAGGTTAACAGCCTGGGCAACAATTGGTATTATCAATAAAAACATCTTGGTAGCCTGTATTTCTACAGTTCAAAGCAAAGTTCTTTAATTTAAGAAAATTGACAAAAGAACACATTAAGATACATATTATTAGGGGGTTGTCACTGTAAAATCACTACAAATATAAATGGATTTGCCACTAATTAAATCAAGCGATAAACATTCTCATGACAAAATATAGCTTAAAAATGCTATGGTTGTTATTTTTCCAGTGTACTATATAATTTAATTCATTTCTCCTGAGATTCAGAATATATGGAGACATTTATTTTGAGCAAGTGAGAGAATCAGTGGGTACAGGTGCTTGCTGCTATGCCAAATGAACTTTATTTTCAGAAGCTACTTAGTAAAAGCAGAAAACCAGTTTTCACATGTATTCTGGCTTCTACTTGCATGCTATACCATGTAACACTTACACAAATAAATACTAAATGCTAAAACAGACTTTCATTTATTAAAATAAAATGATGCTATAAGCATATAAAGGGGTTTTACTTTTTCCTTTCCCATCTATTTCATTTTTATTATTTCTATCATTTTCAAAATGCTGTATTTTGATTACATTCTTTTTCTACAAGTCATCCCAAATTCTTTCCACCTTCCTAGTTACATAACTTCATGTAATTAATTTATTTCTCAAAAGAAAAACAAGCAAAACAAAAAAATAAACCATAAAACAATGTCAGAGCACACACAAAATCATGTATTCTGTGTTCTATTGGCCAAGTGCTCCTGAATATTCTATCTTGATGCCTTGATGTCTACCTTGGAATTGGCTGATATAACCCTCATTATTTATTGGTTTTTAAAATCAAGTTTTGTTCATTTTCTTTTATGATATGAAGAGGAAAAGCTTTACTTTAACTTATAATTCCAGGTAATAATCCATCACTGATACAAATTAGGACAAAAATTCAGGCCAAGAATATGGAGTCAAGAACTGATGCAAAGACCATGGAGGTTTACTGCTTGCTTCCAGGTTCACAAACAAATACCTTTCTGGCAGAGCAAAGGCCCATTTTCTCAAAAATGAAATCACCCATAATGGGCTGGTCCATCATATCAACTAGATATCAAAAATCAGGCTAACTTGATTGCAGAACTTCCTCAGTTAAGACTCTCAGATATCTTTGGGTGATACAGTATTAACAGCTGAAGAGACCTGTGTTTCTAAGGTTTGAATCTGGGTTATTATTGTATGTCATTTTGTTGCTTGTGTTGATGATACTGGTTTCTTTTTAAGATTTATTTATTATGTATACAGTATACAGAAAATGGCACCAGATGTCATCATAGATGGTTGTGAACCACCATGTGATTGCTGGGAATTGAATTCAGGACCTCCAAAAGAACAGTCAGTGCTCTTAACCTCTGAGCCATCTCTCCAGCCCTGAAGGTACTGTTTAAAAACTACAATGTCTATATATTTTGTTCAATGTTATTCCAGTCTCTGCATAATTATCTTATTTTTCCACAAATGGATGGACAGAGGTTTCCATAAATTATCTCTAGAAGTGTCTACAAGTTTACTTAGTGCTTGCCTGTTCATTTGTAGTATATCTTCACCATTCTGGCAAATGGTTTTCAGCTGAAGTTTAAAGTTATTTTTCTGCTTATGAAATGCTCAGTGTAAGCCAGACAAGAATGTTTATGTGCTTAGGGAATTGCTAATCTTGTGTACAACACTATACATAAAAAGAGGGTCTATAGTCTCAGGGATGTAGCTCAGCTTTGCTAAGAGCATTATAGACATTTCATTTTTCAGCTTAAGGTTTCTTGCTGACCTCTAAATGTTATGTCCTCCTAATCAGTGAGATGTTAAAACACTGCTATTGCTTAATTTTTAAATGCCTGAGGAAAACATGTGTTCACTGTGGAAATAATCAAAACCAGACCAATTAAAAGAACCTTAGACAATAGGATTCCTATAGAATGTTCAGCTGGGTCAAAAGTGGTAACTGTTTTACACTGATGTTTTTGAGAATCTCCAGACCTGTTCTGCCTCATCCAGGACTACACATCTTTGACTTACACAGATGCCATGAACTGAGGCTACTTATTTTCTTATAATTTTTCTTTTTTAAAAACTGTCATGATGTTGACAGAATGGGTTTGTTTTAACTTGATATTCTATAATATTTGCCTATCAACTATTTTCTTTAATAAAGACTTTAAATATGTTATAAATTGCTGGAGAATATTTGATGTTCTAAATTTGATTTTATAATTTCTGTCAGTGTTTATTTCAGCACTTGCCATATAGTCTACAGTCTCTTATATTTACAGCTTAAAGGAGTCAGATGTCCTTTTCTGTCTTTCACGAGCATCATACACATCTCTCTCTTTCCTTCTTCTTCTTCTTCTTCTTCTTCTTCTTCTTCTTCTTCTTCTTCTTCTTCTTCTTCTTCTTCTTCTTCTCTGTTACACACATGCACAGACACACTCACATACATACATAAATTTAAGAATCTTAAAATAAGATGCAAAATTAAAAAAGACAGATAACAAATGGTAATGTAAATGTGGAGAATTTGTTCATTTGGTTGTATGTTAGTCCAACTTTTATTCCTTTGTGACGTAAGTTGCAAAATAACCTAAAGAAATGAAAGTTGAAGTCAAGATTTGACAACTGATAATGTATGGGATACCTGATAAGGCAGAGTAACTTACAAGTGGTGCAAAAGAACAGAGATACTCAGTTCACGGCAGCTGAGTAGTAGAGACTCAGTGTGGGAAGCAGGAATAAGCAATGCTCTTTCAGAACATGATCCCAGTAACCTGTATCCCATCAAATCACCATTACTTCTAGTTCCTATCACGTTTCAACACTGCCATCAAATTTTAAACATATAGCAGAAATCCACAGATAAATCTGAGCTCTGATGATCCATTACTTTTCAAATTATGCATAAAATCTGTAAGCAATAGAGCTTGCTACAGACATAAGCCTATATCCTCAAGCCAGGATGGAAAGTAAATTATGCATCCATTTTAGAAAATTTATTTTCTAAAGCATAAGCATAGCACATTAAAAGAGAATAGAAGGCACACTCAAAACTCCATATATTATATCAAAACAGAAATACTTTTAGTGACCAAACACCTTGGTGCCTTTTTGAAGAATATTGTGCAAGTTTTTCAGAAGTGAATAAGAATGATGAATGATATATGAAAGACTTAAAATTCTTATGTACAGTAAGGAGACAGAACACTAAATACAACATGTTCTGTCTTCATA
Organism: Sigmodon hispidus; assembly: GCA_004025045.1. Taxonomy (NCBI): domain Eukaryota; kingdom Metazoa; phylum Chordata; class Mammalia; order Rodentia; family Cricetidae; genus Sigmodon; species Sigmodon hispidus. The sequence goes on from PVIH01015101.1 coordinate 46,006, forward strand.
AAGTGTGCATCTCTTTTATTTAGAGAAAGCAAATTTTTAATGTCAGAAATATCAGAAAGTTCCAGGTATTCTGGAGAATTAGAAATGAGAAATAAAAGTTTAGGGTTTTTTCAGAGGGTAGTAGAAATATAACAATTTGGGTAGCTTTGATGGCTACACAATGCTGTACCTATACTGATTGAATATGGGAGGGAATTAGGGGTTGGGGAGTAGGGAGACTGAAGACTAACCAAGAGGGATCAGGAGGGGGAAGGGAGTTGGAATAGGTGGATACATAAATAAAAAATGATACTTTATTTTATAAAAATAAAACAAGAAAAAAATATAGCATATTATTTTTTAAATTAGATCTCAAGATTATTCTTAAAATCACTGTAGTAAAACAAATTAACTGTTCAGGAATCATCTTGCTTTGAAGTTTCAATATCTTTATGGAATAAAAATTGGAAAATAAAACACTGATTAATTAAATTAATTTCTTTGTAGAGTTATCAGTTTAATATCACTGTGTTCAGTTTGGGTAGTAATGATTAATGTTAATCCACATGACTACTTTATTGACTTTTGGTTAGAAGTTTGCTGAATGACCCTTGAACTGGTACTTTGGAGCCCATTCCCTCCAGAGATGTGGGAATGAGGAAAGTGGATTTGCCTGGAGTGGATGCTGAACTAAGCCACCTTGGGACCTTGGGACCTACTGTCCTTGACAGGGAGGAGATAAGGAGATGGAGAGAAGAGTGACTTGTAGGGGCTGGAGGGGAAGGGCCTTTGAACAAGGGGATTCATGGATAAAACATGAGATTTTTATTAATAATAAAAAAACAAGAAAAAAAGAAGTTTGCTGACTGACAATTTAAAAAATTACACACTATCAAAACCAAATTGTAAATTTTGTATTTAGTTTCTGTAGGAAGAGGAGCATTAACAATGAGATGTCATGTCACATTGCCATTTGACAACTATTGAAAAATATGTGATAAGTTTGGAGTAAGAACTCTGAAGATAAAAGTACATGCTATTTTTTTTCCCAGGGGTCCTGAGTTTGGTTCCCAGCATCCTCTTCAGGTGCAACATATTGCTTATAACTCTAACTCAAGGGTTAAAGAACATCTTCTGGATTCTGCTGGCACTAATTCACAGAAGCACAAACCCACACAGATACATATAAATACGTGTGATAAAAGTACCAAAACATACCAGAACTGATAAGCATTTAGTTCATAAAAAGGAAGCATTTCTACAGAGAATTCTAAGGATTGTCTGTGTCCTGAGGCCTCATTTTATGTTTTATAGATTATTCGTCTTAATTTTGTCCTGTAGATAAATGGCTTTTCTTTGCCCCAACAGCCACTTATAAAATAATCACTCAGAGGCTTAATATAAATTACAAGTTGCTTGATCTGCTGTTTAGGCATATTTCTAACTAGCTCTTACAACTTATATTAAATCAAACCATTTTTATTAATCTATGTTTTGCCACATTTTCAGAGTTAATCTATGTTCTATTGTTCCTTCAGCATCTCACAGTAGCTCTCCTGACTATACCCTTCACCCCCTGTACTTTGTCTTAGATTACTTGCCTGTCTATATCTTGCCTCACCTTAGGATAAAACAGCTCCTTTATTAACTAATGGTAATAAAACACATTTATATTGTATGAAAAGACATCCCACATTTGTGTTTACTTAAGTGGTGAAGGATAAATAAATGATGGTTCTGTTCCTTTTTAGTTATTCTGTAAGTATAGTCATTTCATCTATCAGTTCAGGCTGTAATCTTATGCCTTAATTACCCCCTGGATATTATTAGTTCACAGTACATAAACATTGGTAACTGGGTCTCAAAATGTAATTTTTTAATTTATTTGTTTTTATTCCTTTTTGTTGTTTGTGTGAATGTGTGTTATTGGGGGGGATGTGTATGTGTGTACATGCAGAGGGGCTCATTACCTACTACCATGGTAAACAAGTGGTAAAATGACCCCAAGAGGGAGTAAATTCTTTTCTTCCACTATGTAGATTCTAGATATCTCTCTCAGGCCATCAGATTTGCAGGCAGCTTTCTATTCTGTTCTTTTTATTATTATTATGAATAAAGTCTCATTTTTTATCCATGTAATCCATCGTTCAAACTCCCTTCCCCCTCCCACATCTCACAGTCACTCTTCTACCCATCTCCTTATCTCCTCCCCAGCAAGGGAAGGAGGTCCCAAGGTCCCAATGTGGCTTAGTTCAGCGTACATGCCAAGCAGATCTCTTTCCTCACACCAACATCAAGACTGAGTCAGGTGTTCCTTTGGAAGGAATGGGTTCCAAGGTGCCAGTCCAGGGTGCTTCAGATCCCAAGCTGTTCAGTGATTGTGGTTTGCAGTTTGGGAATGCTTTTCTTTTTGTTTAAAATCCACTAATAAGTGAATATATCCCCTGCTTATCTTTCTGGTTTTGTGATACCTCACTCAGGATTCTTTATATATTGAACCATTTAGCAAACCACAGATTTTGTTTTATTAGCATATGTTAATTGCATAATCTAAGATCCTCTAAATATAAATTGAAATTATGAAGAAACATTCAAATTACATTATTTTATATTTATCATTCTAATTTACCTACATTTGCAAATTACCTCATGGGGACTTGTGCCACAGATAAGTAACTAAAATAATAAAAGTTAGGTGTCTCTATTGCAGAAAGCAAAAGCATTGCAACTGATTCTTTTTCCGAGTTTATTACAACTACATAGCTTTTATTCTCTAGGGAATTTATATATTGTAGAAATTTCAAATTGACAAAAAGACAAAAATAATTTTGTGTTGGTTCTGGAAAAAAAGACTTCCAGGAATTACAATTCTCACTCTTATTCTCTGTCTAAATTCGAATGTACTTCATTTTGTTCAAATACAGAAATATTAAATGTTTTAGTCCCTATTATTTTCTCATTTTTCTTTCTCATTTCAAATTTAAAAAGGGAACATAACAGCAATAGAATTGTCACGTGTCTACAATGTCTTCTCTATTATTTAAAGCTCTACTACCTGCAATGTGACATTCATCTTGTATTCTTCATCCTTCTAAATCCTTCTAAATAAGCACGTTAGGGTTACATGCCCTGTGTACATGTTGCTGTAAACTGAGAGTACAGGGAAGGTTTTTCTTTGAGTATCTCTTGACAAGTCTTAATTAGATGACCAAGATATTAGAAAGAGAAGTTCAACATCACCAGGGCATGTTAATAAATATGGGACTCCTGGCACATCTCCAAACCTTTCTTCACCTGTTTTGGATTCTATGGATGGGCTGGTGGCATTTAAAACTTATTAGTAGATATAGTCACAGGCCAAGTCAATAAAAAGGACAAGACACTGATGAAGTATCAGAGTCATTTGTGTGATCTTCCCTTGATCTATCCATTTAGTCCTATAGCTTTAGGATACCAGTAGTCATTAATCATCCACATTATACCTTGTTACAAAGTAGCCTCTACTGACATTGTTAAATAATTAACTCTCCTTGAAATTCTTACTAATTGCTAAATATAAGATAGTGGCTGGTGGCAAATTTGGAGTCTTATTAAGTGTAATCCTGAAAAACTGTCATGGCCAAAATCATCACTAGTTACTATTTGTCTCTGGTCTGGCCTTTCTCTTACCACTGAAGAAAGAACTGCTTATGTAGTAATAATTGGAAAATATGTAAGAAGAAATCTTCTTGGCAGAAAAGTATGTGGTATAATAATTATTGAATCAAATAGAATACTTCTGTACAAATATAAATACATATTTATAAAGCAAACATAGTTCCATCTTTCTCTCCATGTATGTATAGTCATATGTGTATAAAATCCTACATGAATGATAAAATATAACCTCAATTTTTTATAAGTTACTTTAGCTATTATATAGTTAAGATTGAACAGTACTGTACATCTCTGATATGTGCTTATTTCTAGTCACTTTCTGACACTTTGATCTGGACCACTGTTACAACAAAATATGAAGCAGCCATCTATCAGGTGGTATTGTGAGCAGGCATGTAAGCTATGGCCAGTAGGTATGTGAGCCTCATGTTAAGCTATAAGTGCTGTCCTGTGCTCCACAGCAAACCAAGTGATACTTGAGGACCATTCCCTTATAATTCTCTATGGTTATTTTCCTGGATCATTGCTTCCTAATGTGTTTCTAAAAATTTTTCCTCATCTTTAAAATAATATCTGTTCACCTTTGTTACTTAGAAATAATCCCTTCAAGCTTCATGCTGACTCTCTATCAATTATAACTTATATCAGCTTAGTAAGAAATAAGTCCTTATGTGTTTCTTAAGAAAGTCTGGCTGGCCACACCCACAGCTGCTGCTGAGGGAATCTGCAAGACTTCCTACTACGACCCCGAACTGAGCGAACTGAGCAAACCAACTGCAGGGGTCTCTGAGGGGCGGATTCGAACCCTGACCAGAGGTGAGGAGGGTTCGGCAGGCCTCAGTGCCTGTATCCTGGCCTGGGAGGGAGAGTTGAATCTCATTGCTTCTGGTTCCACCACCGGGACCTGTGCTCTCTGTGGCGTCCCAGCACACTCTGGAGCAGGGGCTGCTGAACTCTGCACCTGGCCACACCCACAGCTGCTGCTGAGGGAATCTGCAAGGCCCCACACTAAGACCTCGAACTGAGCAAACCAACAACTGCAGGGGTCTCTGAAAGACAGAATCAAACCCTGACCAGAGAGGTGACAGGAGAAACACAAACCCAAGTGCCACAACTGACCAGGACCCATCTAATCGTGAACCACTGAAGCTATGGGCAAACGTCAGTACAAGAAATTACATAATAATACAAAGGGCAACATGGTAACTCCAGAAGAGAGTGGCGATCTTACAAATACAAGACCTGAACTGAGCAATGAAGAGGAAACAGAAGGAAGCAACACCAAAAATTCC